>CM035423.1:137355019-137385019 GCA_020310875.1 Ceratopteris richardii | reverse complement strand
AAATCTGCATCAGAAATAGAATGATCTGCATCATCACATGAAACTTGCAAAGGCTGAGAAGTTGCCTCATTAGGACCAGCACTAGACTGTCCACCTGTAAAAAGAGGCAGCAAAGTATCATACATGTCTTTGGAGCTAACAGATGTCTCCTTAGTACATGAAAGCACGGGCTGAATAGCATCTTCCACAAAAACAACATCACGGCTAACCAGAATGCGTTTAGTCTGTGGATGATACAGACGATAGTCTTTACTTTCAGAATTGTACCCAACAAAAATACATTTTAGTGCTTTATCATCCAATTTTCTATGATGTTGTTCGGGCACTAATGCATATGCCAAACAACCAAAAACACGCAGATGAGCAATAGATGGCTTGCGATCATGCCAAGCCTCATATGGAGTGATAGAGTACAGCGCTTTAGTGGGACAATATCCTCCTCATGTCTCTGTGGATTGACAAGTAAAGGAGGTGATACTCACACTTGAACTACATCAAATTTTGGTGTCGTTGTCGGGGAGCGTTGCTCGAGGACGAGGGTTGTGATGGTAAGATCATAGATTTGCGACGTTGGAAGGTAAAAACTAGTCATTTTTTGTTAAGGTTTTTATTTTCCATCTTCATCTTCATCACCATCATCATCACCATCTTCCCCCATCTTCATCTTTGCTGAAATTTTTGGTTTTTGACTGTATATTCACTATTTTCACCTCATTTTGCATTCATGGCTATGCATGAGAGAGAGAGAGAAAGAGAGGCAAAGTGTTTGTGTTTGTGAGTTTTTGTGCTTTGTACAACCCTCTGCACAAAGAGTAGGTCTTAGTGCTGAGATTCAAAGTTCTCACCAAAATTCTCAAAAAATCAAAAATTTTTGAAAAAAAATTGCAAAATTTTTTTTTTTAATCACGAAGTTTGCAAATTCCTACACTCAATTTTGGAGAAAATCAGGAACTTTTGCAAGGTGACTTTTTTAAAGAATTGTGATTCTTTGCAAGGTATATTTATACATTGACAAGCAAGGAACCATGTATGTGGTTACAAGCTTACCAGACAAGACAAATGGGTTTGGAAATATCATTCCCGAGAACGAGATAGGAGACCTAGAGCAAGGAGACCTAAGACGAGAACCCAAGACTCCTCGAGGAAAATCAGTCTTAACCAGAATACTCACACCAGAATGGATTCCCTAGGATAACAAAAGTGTATAATTGTTCTAGAATACAGAGACAAATGAAGCTTTTTGAAGGTTTAAGACTAATCAACCTAGTAGAGTAGGCAATGTGATGATATATGAATTTAAAGATCATGATACCTCTAGATAGGTCATTGTTGACACTCAAGGTTAAGGACAAAGCATGGAAGAACATCAAAGAAGTGGACACACAAGAAGAAGGAGCAAGTAGGGAGCTCCAAGAAGCACCTGTCAAATTTTCACAAGAAATCCCTATAAAAATAGTGATTTTTATCACTAAAAACCATTGTAAATACCATTTTCCATTTTTCCAACTCCATTTTTTCAAGCCAAGGACTCCTCGAGCTTGAGGAGTATTAGAACTATCATCCTACCAATTTTCATAATTTTTAGACTCTATTTGAGCCCCCAAATAAGCCTTGGAACCTATTTTTTAACTAGGCCGGACACTAGGTCTGGACAGGGCCAAAACCACTCAAAAAACTATAAAAAGGGCTGGAGAGCTCATTTTTGAGGTTAGCTTGTTGTAGATTTGAGCTTTGTAAGAGATTTCTTTTGTAATCAAAGCTTTCCATTGTTCCACTCTTTGCTCTTACCTTGTGCACGTGTGTGTGTATATGTGTGTGTGCTTGTGTGCTTTCACTCACGCACTTGTGCCATCACTTGCTCATGGTCTTCATACTGGTCCTCGTGTCTCCGTGGATTGACATTTATGAGGTGAAGCTCCTCATGTTGGTACTGCCCATTGTGCTAAAGTGACACCAAATTTGGCATCGTTGCCGAGGAGAGATCTTGGAGGACGAGTGTGTGACAGTAAGATGTAGAGTAGCGATGTTGGAAGGTAAAAAAATCACCATTTTCAGTTCAGTTTTTGAGTTTTTCTTCATCTTCATCTTCACCATCACCACCATCTTCTCCCATCTTCATCTTCTCTATTTTTTTCCATTTTTGACTATGCATTCACCTCGTTTTTCACTTGCGGTTGTGAGAAAGAAGCACAGAGGGTGTTCAGAGCTAAAAACACTAAAGAAACGCTCTTGAAACACTCTCAAAACATCAAAAATTTGATTCATAGTATCGCGGTGTGAGAGGAACAACGTCTGGTATCGCGGCGGTGGTATCGTGATTTTGGAGGGTGACTTTGCATCTACAGGCACATAGGACTGACAAGGAGGCCATAAGGTACACATATTTGCATAAAAGTTTGAATTTGGACCTCAAAAACTCCAAGTATCGTGTCCGGTTGAGATTTGGTATCGCGATACCAGAACTCCCGTGTATCGCGATACCAGAACTCCCGTGTATCGCGATACTTGTCGAGGTATCTTATCATGCATACCCACTTGAGGTATCGCGATACCAATCTGGTATCGTATCGTCAAGTGCTGGTATTGCGATCATAGTCATCCCGGTGGTATCGTATCGTGTCGATCGTAGTATCATATTGTCGACCGAGCGGTATCGTATCGCCGGCCAAGTTGGTATCGTATCGCCTCCAGTTTTGGTATCGTATCATGCACCTTGTGGTATCATATCGTGTTACACAAGCAGTATCATATCACGGTTGGAGTGGTATCGTCTCGTTTATAGACTGGTATCGTATCGTCTCGAGAATTCACTGGCATCATATCGTGAGCCAATCAAGTATCGTATCGTCAGCTATCTTGGTATCGTATCGTGGAAATTGGTATCACCTTGGTGGTATTGTATCATCTAAGGTGGTATCATCTATAGTGGTATCGTGTATCATTGAAAATCTGGTATCGTATCGCCTGTTCTGAGCTCCCAGAGAGATCCTGTTTCCCTGTTTCAACCCCCAGAACCCTGAACTTGCATAACTTTCTCATACGAAATCCGTTTGTTGTGATCTTGGGTTCGTTGGAAAGCTCATGGATTATTAGATATAGTATTTTGAAGTTGACCCTCAGATGGACTAGGAAACCAAAGAGCTCCAAAGGATGTTGAGCAATACAAGGGGAAATTTTGGACTTGTAGACAAGGCTTATGAACCTGAGATATGGCAGACACCTAGGTAAGAATAGACAAAGCATTAGATCATCTGAGGCTAGTGTCAACCATACAGCCAAGTCTTGGGCACAACAACTAAGTGGTTATCCCTACGTGCTAAGTTTGGACACAAGTGATTCAGAAATGTCTTTAGCATGGAAAGACCCGCTCGTACCTCAGGTACTGCCTATTTGTAAACACCAAAAGGTCCCTATAAGACACAATTGGAATATATCAGGACCAACCACTTAGGTGCTCGCATCTATGAGGATGGCCTGAGACGATCAGTGGTCCAACTCAAAAATCCAGATCAACCCTTTGGACTTGAACACCCAGTGGTCAAGTTCAAAGAGGGGTCATACATTGGAAGGGACCATGTATGTGTTACCAGCCTACCACACAGGACAGATGAATTTGGGAATATCATTCCTAAGAACGAGCTAGGAGACCTAGAGCAAGGGGACCTAGGATGAGAAGCCAAGACTCCTAGAGGTAAGTCAGACTTGACTAGAGTAATCATTCCAGAGTGGATTCCCCAGGACAACAAAAGCATAGAACTATTCTTGAATAGAGAAACAGAGGAAGCCTTTTGGAGATTCAGGCCAGATCGACCTAGCCGAGTAGTCACCATCTATGAGTTCAAGGATCCGGAGACACCAGTCCAAGTGGTCTATCTAGATCACACCTTAGAGAAATTGTTCTTGGTAACAGATCAGGATAGGCATGCATACACGTGGCAAGGTGAATCAATTTTCCCTCCACCAAGATCCAGTGTTCCCCATGGTCTCCAAGGAGCAGGATCATCCAAGGCTCATGAAACCCAAAGGGAAATAACTAGAGAGAGAGATCGGAGGTAAGCTTTGCACACACT
This sequence comes from Ceratopteris richardii, assembly GCA_020310875.1. Lineage (NCBI taxonomy): Eukaryota > Viridiplantae > Streptophyta > Polypodiopsida > Polypodiales > Pteridaceae > Ceratopteris > Ceratopteris richardii. The sequence goes on along the minus strand of CM035423.1, from coordinate 137,380,949 downwards.
GTGGGCAGAGACAGATCAGGACATGAGGGCGAAAGACCTGAAAGAGAGAGACATCGAGCACATAGACATCAAAGAGATGAACATGATTTTCCATTGCCTAGACTGTGAGATCACCCAAGAACCCTTAGACTCTCTCAAGTGGTTAAGGCAATGAAGAACTATTTTGATGGGTTCGGAGACCCTTATGATCATGTGGTTGAGTTCAAACAAGTGCTAAGAGCTGAACAGGTTGAGGACTTGTTCACACAGTTTGAGGCATTTGGTTTAACTCTTAAGGGTATTTCCTTAGCTTGGTTTCAACCCCTGAATAGTTGCAACTATCAAGAGATAGGTGAATTGCTAGAAGAATTCATTGTCGAATTTTCCAAGAGTGGTATCACGCATAACACATCATCCTTGATCCACAACTTTAAGCAGACACCACAAGAAACAGTGCGACTTGCAAGAAAATGGTTCAGATAGTACTTACAACGATGCCCTGTTCCAGAATTACCCACAACAGCCAAACAAGTAGCCTTGTTTTTAGACGGTTGACTAAGCACAAAGTTAAGGTCATACGTGTACTTGAAAGAGCCTATATCCATAGAAGAGTGTGTGCGGATGTGCATTGACATAGAAGACAACTTGGGTGAGGAGTTAGGACTGTCAAAACTCTATAAAGACTTTGACAATTCTACTAGTCATACCTCTAGAACCTCCACGGAGATAGATGAGATAGCTAAGTAGGTGGCCAAAAAGCTAGGAGTTCAAAATAGAAAAATGCCAAGGGTCACCTCATTGAAGCGATGCTACAACTATGGCGGAGACCACATGGCTAATGTTTTCCCAATGATGGCTCAGCCCCAAGGAAACTCTAATGCTCCATATTGCACTATCGAGAGAAAATACACGAACTACACGGCTCAACATTGTCCATACAATAGATAGGCTGTCAGATAGAATTATCAACAACCTTACCAACTGGGTAGGTATCAGAATCAATACCAACAGCCATATTACAAACCACAATATCAAGATTAGGCACCATATAGGCCACAACTAGTTCTAGGAAGCCAACCACCAGCTCCTGCCAATGTGATTCCAGTTAAGTATGCAATGGTAGACGAAAACCTTAATAGAGCATTGGTACCAATAACCTTGCTAGTCTCATATCATGACTCTCATGCTCATAGTTCAGACTACTCCCATGAAGATAGTCCACAAACTTATTACACAGAGTCACCAGAGCACAGTGAGGCTTATTCCTACCCATATGAGACACCACCTATGGAACAAAATTGGGAGCCAGAATACTCCAACGTCATGTACATGAATCCTAATCTGAGGCCTCAAGCGAGACAAGTAAGGCCACAAGCCCCTAGAGGACCATGTTTTAGATGTAAAGGTGACCATTTCATTCGTGAATGTCTCCATTCACTGACTCTGGGACAAGGACAAAACATCACCATACAAGGCTTATGTCATGAGTGTGGCAAAGAGGATAATGACGATGATCTAGAATCCATTGTGATGGATACTTACTTTGACTCAAAGGAGCACTATTTAGAAGACATAGGAGTGTTAACCCCAAAAGAAGAAGAACCTCTCACAAGTATTAAAACTGTAAATTCAAAGGATGGAAGTGAAGGAGGTCAAAAGAAAAAGAAAAGAAAAGCGCTGAAACATGAAGCGGAGGAATCATTGTTCGAAGTACCAGAAAATTTCAAGAAATACAAAGTGGAAGACCGAAAATTTTTGGTCCGAATGCCTAAGAGAGAGGCCATCGTAGGAGAAGCATATGATAATAAAGAGAAGACCAAAAAGATTGTAGTGACCATTAAGGAGAATGAAGAGAGATGCACATACATAGGAGATGACTGAAGTGCAAAAGAAGAAGCAGAGCTTGTAGCTCTATTAAGGGAATATAGGGACGTGTTTGCATGGCACTATAGAGACTTGAAGGGAGTAGATCCAAAAATTTTCTCTCATACTATCCCCATGATGGTTGATGCCAAGCCCACCAAACAAAAGCCCTACACATATAATGACACTTATGCAGCTAAAATCAAAGAAGAAATTGACATGTTGATTGAAGCTGGATTTATCTATGAGATTGAGCATATTGAATGGGTGTCCCCCATTGTAGTGGTGCCCCCGAAGAATGGAAAGTTGCGAGTGTGCATTAACCTTAAAAAAGTTAATGCGGCTACAATTTGAGATAGTTATCCGCTTCCAATCACCGAACATTTATTGGAGTGTGTTGCAGGTTAGGAATTTTATAGCTTCCTTGATGGATTTACAGGTTACAACCAAGTAGCCATGCCCCAGAAGATCAACACAAAACAGCTTTTGCAACAGAATGGGGAATCTTTGCATTTCGTGTGATGCCATTTGGGCTCACCAATGCAGCTGCAACATTCCAAAAGCTCATGTGTCATGTCTTCAAGGAGTTCTTGTGAAAGAGCTTAGAAGTATATGTGGATGATTTATGTGCTCATTCCCAACAAAGAAGATACCACATTCTTGAGCTCAGATAGATTTTCAACAAGTGTAGAGAATATCGAGTTTGTCTGAACCCAGAAAAGTGTGTGTTCATGGTACGTCAAGGTAAGATCTTAGGTCATATTGTTTCTAAGAAGGGAATATCAACAGATGTGGACAAAGTAAAAGCCATTGCGGAGTTGTCAAGGCCAAGGAACGTTAAAGAGGTTCAAGCCTTTATGGGCCATTGCAGATATTATCACAGGTTCGTCCACATGTATGCAATCATAGCCAAACCTCTTTATGCCTTGCTAACAAACTTTGAGTGGAATGATGAATGTGAAAATTCCTTCAATGAATTGAAGAGACGTTTGTGCACAGCACCAATATTGACCACTCCTTATTGGAATAAACCCTTCCATGTCCACGTGGATGCATCCAATTGTGCAATAGGATGTGTGTTGTCACAACCCACAGGTGAAGGAAATTTAGACTTGCCTATAGCATATGCTAGTAGACAATTAAATGCGGTCGAGCGAAACTATACAACAACCGAAAGAGAAGGCTTAGGCATGGTATATGCTGTGAAAAAGTTTAGACACTACTTATTGGCCAATAAGTTCAAGTTTTTTACTGATCATCAAGCCTTATTGTATTTGGTCAATAAACCTTGCAATACAGGACGCTTAGTAACATGGTTCCTCTTACTAATGGAATACGATTTTGAAGTGGTTGTCAGGAAAGGTAGGACCCACCTCAGAGCAGATCACCTTTCTCGCATCACTTCAGGAGAGTCACCGCAAGGAGTGTCTAATGAATCGCCTAATGCTTATCTGTTCAATTTAGAAGTTGTTCCTAAATGGGCAAATAAGTTGGTACCTGTCCTAACCTTCGGACCTGCAAACAAGAATGTGAAAACGAACAAAGAAGAAACTTTAAAATCACAAAAATATCAAATATTGGCAGGAAGTATGTACAAACAAGGTACAGAGGGTGTATTAGCTTGTTGTGTTGAGGACGATGAACATACTAGTTGGTTGCAACAAGCCCATGAGGGATTTCTAGGAAATCACTACTCTAAACAATGAACATTACAAAATATAAAACGTTTAGGAGTGTGTGGCCTATCATGGACAAAGAAATACATGAGTGGATTAAGAATTGTTCAATGTGTAAGGAGAGACCCCTAGTGGAGCATGCTACTCTTTATCATGTATCGTTAATTCCAGGAAAAAGATGCATATACTTGTCTCAAAGTGAGTACATATCCAAAGTATCCACAGGCTCAATATGCAAGATGGAAAGGCATTGGGTATAGATTTATCCTTATAAGTGAAATTGAGCAAGGATAATTGCCACAAATCAGATGAGGAAAAGGAATTCATGAACAAAATTCCTTATCAAGCTATTGTTGGTAGTCTCATGTATGCTATGGTAACTATGAGACCAATCATTGCATTTGCAATGGGAGTTATGAGCAAATATATGTCTAATCCTGGAAAGAAACATTGGGAAGGAATCAAGTTGATTTTGAGATATCTGAGTGGCACTAAGGATGAGTGTCTATGCTTAGGTAGTGTTGGATCCTCAAGCTTACACTATGCTTGATATGGATTTGTTCTACATCTTGGATTATGTCAAAGTTTCCCATTGAAGAGTTTGGCATGTATGCTCATTGTTTGGTATTTCATGATAATCTTTTATGATCACTTATCTAAATATTAGAGTTTTTTCACTTTTATAAGGATAAAGAGAATGCCTAATTTCCACGAATTTGAGACTGGTGAGATTTTCAATCAATCACCAAAAAGTAGGTCAGACTAGATCTTCACTTTTCCTAGATTGTAAGAGGGTAGGTTGATTCATCACAACAAAAAGTACCCGCCTAAATTCAAAATTGAATTCATGAAGGAGGAGTCATCAAAAGCTTCATGAAAGTGTATATAAAGATGCACAATCATTTTAACATTACATTGAATCAATATGCATACACTTTTGGTCATCATTGTGTTGCTCCTTAATTTCTCTACACCTTCATCTTCAATAGTAGTTATCTTGCAAGAGCTGGTTCTCTCTCTACAGAGCTTCAACTTATATGAAAGAGCATCTTTTGGAAAGGCATCACTATTTAGTTTATGTGTACAAAAGCTGATAGAATTTGGTGTAATATATCTTGCGAAATCTTCATTGTAAGGTTTTGGGGTCTATTTTTGCACAACCCTAAAAAATTAGGGGTACCACCAATCCGTGTTAAGATCATTGCAATCACATAGGTTGATGTAAATTCCTTCTCTTGTGCATTTTAGCTACTCAAAACTATGTATAACATTGCTCCAATAGGAATTTTTTCAATTGTAACCATGCTCACTCCTCTAAGCATTTGAAGTTGAATGTTTAATTCCAAAATAACAAGTTTTCTTGAGCTAGTCATTTTCCAAACTCATATGAACTATTTCTCATAGATGTTTTAAGGTACATATTAAGTTTTTTTTCATTAATTGCAAGCCATAGGTATATTAGACTCTCCAAAAGCTCAAGGGATGGTTCTATGCTGATTGGTTGGACCAAACTTCATCACTTGGAAACTCACTTTTATACCTCCTACAAACTTCTCCAAGTTCTCTCATTGGTATCAAAGCTAGTTCAAGGTGGGTGATGGATTTCCCTCAATGATTGAGAAGCTTGATAGAAATAACTATGCTGCTTGGTAAATCAAAATATAAGCCAAGGTAGAAATCTTTATGGGATTGTAGCATGTGATGAAGCTATGTCTATTCCAAGATCCAAAGAAGGACCTACACAAGAGGAGACAGATAGAAAATCACGCTTTGTTGTGCAAGGGATGCTCAAGAAATTTCATACATACTAAAATCTATCTCTTTTTTTTAACCACATATTAGAGGATGCAAAACATGTAAAGAGACTTGGGATGTACTTGAGACCTTCTTTTTGGCTAGTACCAAAGCAAGAAAGAATCATCTATGAAATGGGTTCAACCAAATGAAGAAGACACCAAAACAAACTATCACAAAGTTTATTGCCAAGCTTTAGCAAGTTGCAAATCAGTTAGCATCCATTGGAGAGTTGAGAAGAAGAGGCCATCATGAGTCATATTCTAAATGGAATTAGAAGTGACAAGCAATGGCAATCCTTCACTACAACTTAGGATCTCTTCATGGATGTACAAACCCCATATTTCAACATATTTCTTGGAAAATTCTTCAACCAAGAGGCCAAAAATAATCTAAAGGAAGGTAATTCTTATCAAGGTAATTCAACAAGTTCTCTTTATGTAGATAAGAAATACAAGAAGCATGAGGGCAAGAAGAAAGAAGAACATGAAGAAGAGATTTCCCAAGCCAACTATGCAGACAAAAGTAAGTGGAGATGGAAGAAGAAAGGAGCAAAGCATGACAAATAAAAAGGTCAAAGTGTTCAAACTTGTGCCATTTGTGATAAGACCAACCACACAATTCAAAATTTAAGACTCGGAAAGGAGGTGGAAGAGGTGGATTTGGCAACACTACAGGTAGAGGTGGATACAAATTCAAAAACAATAGTAGAATTCACAATAGAAAGGACTTCTACAATTATTCAAAAGATCAACCACATGAACACGCATTGCTTCTAATGAATTTGAGCCACAAAGAAGGTAATGAAGTTGACCATTTGTTCTACATAGATTCAGGATTTTCAAACCATGTTGCAGGGAACATTGCTCTTCAATCTGAATTGGAAAGCCCAAAGCATAGACATGAAGTACAAACAAGGGATGACACCAAGCACAATGTGGAGAAGATTGGTAATGTCAAAGCTTCCAATGGGAGGACGAACATTTTGAGTAAGGTTCTTTATGTACCCACTATCAATAAAAAAAAATCCAACATGGAGCTTTTGTGGAAGACTCATGTCAAGGGGTTCAAGAAGATATCGAGAGGTGAGAAGCATGGTAGGCTATTTACTTTCGAAGTAGGAGAAACCTGGGTCTATAGACCCATGGTGAGAACATGGGTCTATAGAGATGCTCATGTGAATGAAAGAACCTTGGATATATGCAGGGATCAAAGTGTTCTAGGACGTCCAAACTCATCAAAGAAAAACATGATCAATAGATGTAATGCTTGTCAGATTGGGAACTTCAAGGCACAAAGACAACCATTCAATGACAAAGGCTACATCCACCGTGCCTCTCAAGACACTCTGCCTCTTTACTATACAAACATAATAACATTCTTTGAGGACAATTGAAAAGGTTTTTGGCCAGAAGATGAATTTGCATATGAAATGAGCTTGCATGTGATAATAGACCTTCACCCCAATTCGGGGTCTCAAAAGGTCTTCACATTTTAGGGTTTTAGCTAGTACCCTAGAGCTTAAGATCTAGGATTTGAGCTAATTCAACACTGTTTTCTATCATTTCTCAAGTAAGTCCCTTTGAATTCAAAGATTCTAAGGGACAGGAACAGGAAAATAAAGAGTCAACAATGAGATCATGAAGAAGAAGTCGAATCCTCAGAGCTCACGCCCGTGGACAAGAAGTGATCGTGCACAGTAAATTCGATGTCAGGATGCTGTTGAAGGCGCTCCATTCGTCAGTTTCAAATTCTTGTTTCATCAAGCTTCAGACCACCGACGGAGCTTTGGAGATCTGAGGCCGTCGGAGCTGTGGAGATTCGAGGCCATCGGAGTTGTGGAGTTTTGAAATCACTCTATCTAAAAGCTGAAGCGACGACGGATGGAGTTGTGGGGATTCGAGGCCGTCGGAGCTGTCAAGAGATGAAGCGTCAAGCAGGCGCATACAGCAGAGTGCATCGCGACAGAGTGTGTCAATCGCGACGGAGCGCACTTGCCACGTGTGTCAATCGCGACAGTTGTGTGTCAATCGCGACGGAGCGCACTTGCCACGTGTGTCAATCGCACCTGAGGGTCAATCGCGACAGAGGGCTGTGTCAATCGCGACAGAGCGTCCTGACCTTCGGCTTTCTTTCCGTCGCGACTGACGGCCTTTCTGTCCGTCGCGACTGACTGACGAGAGGCAAGTTCGATAGACAGCTGAGCCGGGGGCGACTGACAGTTGGGAGTGATTGATTGCTGGGGCCGCGCGCTCCGGACGATTGGCTACAGTGCACTTCTTTAATCAAGTGACGGCGCGCCATTAAAGATGTGTGGGCCTTTCAGTCTTCGTTCTTCGTAGTGAATGTAAAAAGAGGTCGCATGCGCCACGTGTCTCTTCAGTATCCTAAGACCGGGTCCAGTTCGCTGTCCATCGAGCCAAGCGCGTCATTCAGTTTGGTCCCTTTCGGTTCCGCCTTGTAAGTGTATGGCTAAGAAGTTTGAGGCCGATTTTCCAGAAGGTGATATTCACTTTTTTTAATTAAAAAAAAAAAAAAAAAAAAAAACGCACGACTCTTCCCTCGAGTGAATTTTTAAAAGAAGTTCCCTAAAAAAGAGGTAGCCCTTCGAAAAAGAAAAAAAAGAAAAAAAAAAAGAGAAAAAAAAAAAAGAGAAAAGAGAAAAAAAAAAGAAGAAGAAGAAAAAGAAAAAGAAGAAAAAAGAGAAAAGATTCGAAAAAAAAGAAGAAGGGAGAGTAGGCTACTGCCGAAAAAAAAAAAAAAAAAAAAAAAAGAGCGCGTTTTATTGTGGGATTTTGGGCTTCTCATGATGCTTCTCTGCTCAGAGCTTTAGATAAAGATTTTCTTGGAAATACCCACCGCGACTAGATAATCTACGGTTCCCTTTGGCCATGGATGTGGCTTCATCCTCTCTCGTCAAAAGTAATCGGGCCCCTCCCCCTAGGGAGACCGATTTCCTGGCCGCTCTGCTGGAGGGGGGGTCGTGTGCCGCCCCTGGGGCATCCGAAAGTGCTGAATCCCCCGTCGTGTCCCTCAGTAGACCCGCAGTTCTGTCTGCTCAGGAGGAGCTCAAGAAAGTTTGCCTCGTCGGCCAAGTGTTTGGCCCTAGGCCCCCGCTCGAAATCGTGCGACAATGGCTTCGAAAAGAGTGGTTCCCTCGAGGACTAATTGTCAGCAAATGTCAGTTCTTACCAGCAAACCACATGCTGCTAGTCTTTGAAAATGAAGAGATGGCGTTCCAAGCCCTAAGCGTTGGCACCTGGCAGCTCGGTCGGACGACCCTGTGCTTATTCAGATGGTCCCCGGACTTTACCCCCGACAAATCGAAATCACTTCGGTACCCTCTTTGGGTTGAGCTCCCTAACCTCCCATACTTCTTGTACAACTTCGTGTGGGACATAGTCTCCCCTATCGGCAAGCCGTTGGCTTCACGAGAAGACATTGGTGGTCTCATCTATGAGGGTGCAAGACACTCGTTCAATGCTAGATGGCACCCACAAATCTGCGTCGAGGCCGACCTCAGTTCGCCGCTTCCATCAACGATCAAAGTGGACATGGGCGAAGGAGATGTTTGGGAGCAGGATATCACCTACAAAAACCTCCCCAACGCGTGCTTTCGTTGTGGCCAGCAAGGTCATAGGATTAAAGACTGCCCTCTCAGGCAAAAAAACAAGCGATTTCAAGAAGCCTCCAAAACTGCTCAAGACAACTCTGACGATTTGACCCACTTGACCAAGGAAGGGGAAGGCAAGGGCCTCCTTAACCCACAAGTTGATGCCGATGGCTTTACTGAAGTTAGAAGAAGAAGGAAAAGAAGTCCGAGGGCCAACGGAGAGAGGAACAACCTGCCAATTACCCCACACAGCAATTTGTATTGCAATCTTGGAAAGGAGATCAACGAGCTCGACTACCCAGGTGGGAAGCCACCTGAGGTAGACAACTACGACGAAGCCCTAGAGATCCCTGACAACAAAGAAACCCCCCAGGAGGGCTACACTACAAGCAAAGAAGATGGTTTCACTACTAATAATGAAGACAACATGGATAGTGAAAGTTCCATCATTGGATCGACGATCCCGGAAACGATGCCGAGCACGGGGCCCAATTCTCCCCAGCGGGGGGCATCCCGCAAAGGGAAACAGCCTTTGGAGTTACCCTGGAAAAGCCCCCATAAGAACCGATTTCTAAGTCGGGATCAGATCCCAGCGAAAAAGAAAGATGAAGCCAAGAGAAGAAAGGACAAGGCTCCCTCCCGCAAAGAGGGATCAACACAAAAATGATTGTCATCTCGCTAAATGCTAGGGGGCTAACCGACCCCTCAAGAGCGGCCATCATTGGTCAATGGCTCCGCGACATTAGCTTAAAACCAGACATTATATGCATTCAAGAGACTAAAATTGACGGAGAAGACCTTCTGAAACGGCTCAGACAGGTTTCCTCGGCCCATGTGTGGATCCCAACAAAGCACCAGCGGGGATCCGGTGGAACGGCTATCGGTGTTAAACAACCCTGGTTTGAAAAGCTTGAGAAGTCCATTGAAGATGTAAATCACCGCTGGATTGCGGTTTCTTTTGGTGCTCCCCTCTGTGTTACTATGGTTTCTTTGTACGCCCCTAACGGGGATTTGGAGAGGCTGAACACTTGGACTTCTCTTGACTCGCTTCCCCACAACGTGCTTATATGTGGAGACTTCAACATGGTGGAGGACCCTATGGACAGATGGATGGGCAAGGGCAGGGTCATCGACAGTCGGGAGAAAGAAACGTGGGACATGACCAAACTCCACTTGGATCTGGTCGAATTCAAAGACTCGAATGGCTTTTCCTGGTCGAATCTCCAAGCGGGCGAGGATCTGAGGAAAGCTAGACTTGATAGATGCTATATCTCTCAGAGTTTTACTCATCTGTGGGGCCACCCTTCCATCACGCAACGTACTGACCTCACCATCTCTGATCACTACCCGATCGTTATCACCTTTCAACCTTCCAACAGGACCCACAAGGCTCCGTGGTTCCATGCCAACGCTTCCACCTTCTCTCTCCCCTCCGTCCATCAAGAGATTGCCGATGTGTGGAAGGTGGCGTTCGCCTCTGGCTTGGCCCCAGCCAAGTGCTGGAGAAGTGCGGTCGACAAGTCTCGCAAGATCATGATCAGAACTAAGAAGATGCTCGAGACAGTGCGGCGGGCTCGTAGGGAAGCGCTTTACCACAGACTCTGGAGACTCGAGGAGGAAGTAAACAAAGGAAAACACCAAGCCCAGAAAGGTCTCCGAAAAATCAGAGCGGCGTTGAGATACGAGGAAGAAATACAAAGGAATAACTTGCAAATCTTCTTCAAGGAGTGGTGGGCTGGAAAAGCCGACAAACCCACCAAAGAGATGTGCAGTATCCTTAAAAGGAAACACAACAGAGAGACGATTCCCCTACTGCTAGACCCACATGGCAATGTATGCAACTCGGAAGAAGATAATGTTGGCATCATCGAAGGGCACTTCACGAGACTCCTGGGAACCTCGAACCCCCTCTCCCACCATAGAAGGGACTGCATGGCTGCCATCTCTAGGGTTTCCCCCCGGAGAATACCGCCCAACCTCCACTCCCTGCTTCATGCCCCGATCTCTGAATCAGAAATCATTGAGGTCATTGATGCCCTCCCTCTCGGTAAAAGCCCGGGACCCGACGGACTCACTAACGAGTTTTTTAAATCCTTCAAGCTGGTGGTTGCCACCCCTCTTCGGATGGTTTGGCAAGAAGCGCTAAAATTTGGTGCTCTCCCTTCTTGTTTAAATAATGGAATTATCAAGCTGATTCACAAGAAGGGGGAAAAAAACAGAATCGAGAACTGGCGGCCAATTACCATGCTTCAAACAGGATACAAGATCGTCGCCAAAGTCATTGCCAACAGACTTGCGTGCCACTTGAGATCTTGGCTTAGTGAGGACCAAAAAGGTTTCATCAAAGGCAGGTCCATCCTGGAAACCATTATGGATATTTGGGAAGGTATTCAATTTGCAAATGAGTCTAATCAAGATGTGGTCTTCCTCAAGATCGACTTTGACAAAGCCTACGATAGGCTAGAATGGGACTATATTCTGCAGTCGCTCCAAGACCTCGGATGTAGTCAGAAATTCACTAAGATGATCGCGACCCTTCTCGGCAACGCAACGACCCAAATTAACGTTAACGGCAAACTTTCGAAGGCGATCCATCTTAAAAGATCTATTAGACAAGGGTGCCCTCTTGCCCCCCTTCTCTTTGCCATCGCCACTGAGGGGCTGAGCAGACTTGTGGCTCATCATGTGGAGGCTGGCAATATCAAAGGCCTCCAGCTTCCTCACGATCACAGTCAAATCATCATGAGACTTTTTGCCGACGATATGAACGCGTTCGTTCACAATGATAATACCAGCCTAGAGACTTTCTGGAGGTGTCTTGATACCTTTTGTGAGGCCTCTGGATCCAAAATCAATCACAATAAGACCGCCTTTAGGGCCATTGTGGGACATCAACCTGGCCTTCTCATTGATCATGGCTGTCAAATCATTCCGCAGGGCCAAATCTTTCGGCTACTTGGAATCCCCTTGGGGTTTGGCGTCTCTATGGAGCAGCGATGGAACTCGGTGCTGGCCAAACTTGAAAACAAGCTCAATTACTGGAGAGGCATGCAAATCAATCTCGCTGGACGGGCGATGGTTATCAACACGTTCCTCCTCTCGTCTACCATCTATTTCCTTTCTTGCTGGAGACCGAATGAGCAAGGCCTTTCCAAACTGAATAGCATCTGCAGAAACTTTCTTTGGACGGGTGATCATAACAGAAGGGGGGTGCCTAAAATCAAATGGGCCATCTGCACCAGCCCTAGAGATAGCGGGGGGCTTGGCATCCTGGACATCGGGTGCATGGCTAACAAACTGGCAGCCAAATGGATGATTAAAGCTTGGTGCAATAGGGAGGCCTCGTGGGCCAAGCTGATCTTCAGAAACAAAAATGAGTTGGCCCTCACGGGGTTCCCGAACTGGAAGAACCTTGACATCATGACCCTGCTATTCTCCCCGATTCCTGTCTTCCCGAAAGGCTCCACTCTCGTATGCTCTCTTTGGAAGGGCTGGAATAAAGTCAAAAGCTTCACAAGAATCAGTGAGGACTGGAAGTGGGCGGCCGGAATCAGACAAAACGACTCTATCTGGTTTCCGATACATGGCATCCGGAGTGTGGAGTCGTGGAACATTCAAAATGCCAAGAAGTTATGGAACAAAGGATTCAAAAAATGGAAACACCTCTGGAAACATGACACCAACAGTTGGATCAACTACGAGGATATTGACCCTCGCATAAACATCTCCTACGAAGAATGGAACACCTTGCAAAGCAGATGCCTCGCTTGGGATCGTCACAAAACTCGCCTTCTCATGGGACATGATGCTCCGAACGCGCGTGGTCTCAAATGGCACAATGGGAATAGCCTACTCAAAATCCCGAACATCAAAGAAACGACTGACCTCCAGATCAGCCTCAACAAGAAGTGGTGCCTGTCCTGGACGCGGCTTCGGTGGGACATGAAATTCATGGGTATCTGGCACCCACTTATAGAGATCAAGAAGTCGGTCCTCTTATGGCAAATTCTTCATCGAGGAATTTGGACTAACCATAAGGCAAGCAAAATTTGTGGGATCCCTCCGTGGTGCAAACGCTGCCACCGTGCAATCAAAGATGTCCCACACATCTTCCTTACTTGCCCCAACTCCTACAGAATCTGGCAGATGGTTGGACTGAAAATCAGAGTTCAGAAACAGCTTAGCTGGAAACAAGTCCTTTTGGGTGAAGCGATTGGATGCTCTGCGGCTCTCTGGAACGCGATCAGAGGGGAAGTCCTGTGGAAAATTTGGCGGGAGCGGTGTGCTCTCAACTTCGGCGACCCCCCCAGGGAGTGGTCGATTGAAAAATCTCTATTCCTCCTTGGCAAAAGGATTGTCAACAGTAAGAAATCCCCCCCCTTCAGGCACCACCAAGTCCTCCTTTTGATCAACAACAAGCTCAAACCCAAGTGGGTCCCGCATGAGGGCGACGAGAGGGTGATCAACCTTCTTTGTACTGCAACCTAGGAATCAACCAATCTTCCCCTGCTTTGTGGGATTTGGGGGGTCCCGTGGGCACTAGTCCCCTTCTATTGTACCTTTGTTTCTTAATTTAATTCAAGTCCGGGAGAGTAGGCTATTGCCGAACTTCCTTTAAAAAAAAAAAAAAAAAAAAAAAAAAAAAAAAAAAACTTTTTGGACTTAGAACACACACATGTGTGGGGACCAAGTCAAGAACCTTCATAGGTAGGCTCAAGGTATTATGTTTCCTTTTTTGATGATCATAGTAGATGGATCATTCTGTATTTTATCAAGAATAAGATGAAGTGTTTGAATGCCTCAAGAAGTACCTAGCACATGTGGAGAATCATACAGGTAGATCCTTGAAGAAACTCAGATATGATGGAGGGGGAGAATACTTCTCCAAAGATTTTGATGACTTATTGTAGGAAAAAGGCATCAAAAGGGAAGTGACTACCAGGTATTCTCCTCAATTGAATGGTATTGCAGAGAGAAGAAACAAAACCCTTGTTGAGCTAGAACAATGCTTGAAGAAAAGAAGTTGCCACACTATTTATGGGCAAAAGCAATCTCAACAGCTATATATCTTGTCAATAGACTTCCATCCAATTCTCTTCAAGGTATGACTCCTTATGAATCTTGGAATGGTAAAAAACCAATTCTAAGTCATTGGTATTTGGTTATTTAGCTTTTCTACATGTACCTTCACAAATCATAGGTAAACTAGATGAAAGAGATTGTTTGGCATTGACTATAAAAAACCAATCCTCTATTATTAGATACTAAAAGTTGATTTTTATTTTTACAAAAAACAATGGTGACAAATGTAAATTGAATGCTGAAGGCTATATAGTAATCATGTGTTTAAGATTTTAAATTTTTCATGCAAGGAGGGAAGTGGATTCATACATTTCTTGGAATTTTGAGAATCAAGATTTTAGAAAAAATATGTCCATGTTTGATGAATCTTGTATAGTCTCTATGGTGAGCTCAATAATTCTTTCCATTCCATACATAACCTAAAAATTCATTCATGTGCTCTTTTGAAGAGAAAACATGGAAAATAAATTGGTTATTATACAAAAAGCCAAACTCCTATTTGTCGTATTTTAGGCTTGTGTAATTGTAGATATGAAAAAGATCCAATCAATAATTAAGGGCATGATAAGAACTCAAGCTATAAGCTACAACTTAACAAGGAGAGTCCCTTACACATATGCATTCACTTCAAAACATAATGAAGCTATGTTTCTCTCTATCTTTTTGATATGTAACAAATAATCATGAATATCAGGGGAAGATGGAGGTCAATCGTTAAGTCCATCTTTGGCCTTTAATGTGGTTTCATGATTTCTAAAATCTTGTTCTATTTCTCATTTAAAATTTAACTACGCCATATAGATACATCAAATATATACCAAGCTAATATTCACATTACCTTTAACATGTTTTGAGCCTCAAATCTTCATTCTTTGCTTTCAAAGCCTATTTTGAAGTATTTTTGGGGTGATTCTTGGAGCGACTTTGGAGTAATTTCATGCATAGTTCTCTTTACATAGGTTAAGATCATCAACAAGAGTGTTTCTTGTACTTCTTTGACAAAGAATATTCAGCTTTGGGGCTTCGTTTTGAGCCACACTAGTAAATCTGTAGGTTTCTTGAAAGGTTTTTAGTTATGGTGGGAGCAACCACCACAAGTTTATGCAAGTTTTTGAGCCTAAAGAACAGAGCTGATAGACATTTGTAGGTGTTGTTGGCTAGTGTTTTGGCTATGAATTCAACCTTTTAGTGACATTTTACTACATATATTGAGCACATACACACTATATGCTTCTGTGGATACCACTTATGTACATCCATGTGGTCATTGATATAGTAGTTACGTTTTTGCATAAAGCCTTTGACATTGATAGAGAGGGTCATGGTGAGGTTTTCATAACTAGGAGAAACCCAGATGTCACGGTCTCTTGTTTTGAAGTGAGTAAATATGTGTAAAGGACTCCCTATAATAACATGTGGCTTATAGCTTGAGTCTTAATTGTGCTCTTAATGTTCAATTGGATATTTTTCATATGGACAATCACACAAGCCTATAGTGTGGCAGATAGGAGTTTGAATTTTCTTATCATAACCAACTTCTTCTTCATGATTTCTCCCTAAAAGGGGCACACAAATGATTTTTTAGGTTATGTATGGAACAAAAAATATTGTTGAACTTGGTAGGACAATATTTTTTAATTTAGATGCTATTCATTGATTTGTTTAAGAGAAAAATGAATGTTATGCAAATATTATGCAATATTCATTTGTATAGGATCCATCAAACATGGAAATATTTTTTTCTAGAAATGTATTGATCAAACTTCGAAGAAATATATGAAAACCACTTTCCATGAAAGATATTAAAATATTAAACACAGATTAATGTACAACCTTTAACATTCAATTTAATTTTTTACCAATGCGTTTTGTGAAATATTTTTCTATTTCAAGTTCTAATTTATAACAATGAAGGATTATTCTTTTATAGACAATGTCAAAAAGTATAGAGCAAGTTTTTTTGGAAAATCCATTTCAATGAAAGGGGTGAAAAATGTGGTTAAAATTAGCTACATGATAATTCTATAATAATTTCATATATCTTGTTTTCACTTGTCAAAGAATTTCACTTATAATAGATTGCTTCATACAACTTGTATCAAGGTGAAAAAGTATGTCTCAGAGTTAGAAAATGGCACTATTAGTGACATCACATCTAAAGAATAATAGGATGGATTTGATAACAAATAAAAAGATATGAAATGAGAAAGGGTTGTTAAAGGTGTATTGGGATTTATTTTAAGGTTGAATCAAGTAATAAGGAAGTTAGTTAAATAAACTTGATGAATAAACATGTATAATAAAAACAATCTCCTCAACAGAGGTAAAATGTAGAGCTTCACTCTTAATTATCATCAATAAATTTTGTAAGCTATTATCTAGATCAATTGTTTTTTTAGTTTTTGAGAAAATATATTTATAATTAATTTAGAGCATCAATAGTTTGATGAAAAATCCATCAATCATTGGTCTCTACTCTAGATGCGCTCTAATAATTATAAAAAATCTTATAAAATTAGCATAAAATAATTTTATTACATAAAAATAAATGGAAAAGATCATGTATCATGATTTTATGGATCATAAAAATACTATCATAAATATTAAAAAAATATAGTCATTTCTATTGATGTGTGTAGAAGTGCGAGACACACACAAGAAGCACACACGAGGAGCACAAATGTAGGAAGACACATGGAGAAGCTAGATGGCTGGAATAGCTCTCTCTATTGATGATGAATGGAAGCGAAGTAAGAGATGAATATATCCCTAAGTACAAGGTACCACCATATATGAATGTATCATGTATGTGGTAACATGGGGAAAAAACCTCTAGCCAACACTAGATTAAAAAGTGCCCACGTATAGGGAAAAGGTTCACATCAAAGCTACTTGAGGATCACATAAGTGTAACAAATCCCCATAGAGCAAATGATGTGAACAGATACAAGGAGTGATAGATCAGCCCCAACTAGGCAATAAGCCTAAGCCTTTGTGAAAAGCTTCAAATTTTTCACATGGTAGAGCTTTGGTGAATATGACTTCCACATTATCTTATGTAGGCACATATACCAATTCAATATCTCTTGCATGAAGGTGCCCTCTCATATAGTGATAATGCACCTCAATATGTTTGGTCTGTGCATGAAACACTAGATTTTGTGTAACAACCAATGCACCCTAACTATCAACGCAAATATGTGTAGCAACATCAATCTCCATGCAAAAATCCATCAATAGGCATCTCAACCATATACACTTCACTTTAACATGAAAACTACCTTCTACTCATCTTGACAACTCGATGCGGCCTTGTAGGTTGGGTCTTACTCAACCAAGATATGCGTGAGTCTCCAATGAAAATGCAATTACCTCTAGTGGACACATGAGTACCATAACAACCAACCCAACCCATATCTGTAAAAGCAAGTATGATTGAATATCTCTACCATAAAAGAGACGTAAAGTCAAAGTGCCTTTGAGATATCTAAACACATATTTCACTGCTTGCCAATGCTTAGTGCCGTAGCTGTGCATGAATTGACTCAACTTGGAAACTGCATAATGTATATGTGGCCTTGTGTTGCATGTATATATAAGACATCCCATAGCTTGCTGATAAAGAGAAGTGTCAAATGCATCACTTGAATCCTCAAATGAGAACTTAAATCCTATCTCCACTAGTATGGAAACTGTCTTGCAATCCTCAAAGTCAAAATGTTGAAGTAGTTCTTCAGCATACTTCACTTGATGCATAACAATTCCCCCTCAATAGATACAAACTGGATTCCAAGATAGTAGCTCAAAAGACCAAGGTAAGTGACATAAAAAATATGCTACAACTCAGCCATAAAATATCAAGTTTTGCATCACATGACCTAGTCAAGAGTATGTCATCAACATAAACAACAAATGTTGTAAGATCCATACCATGCATGTGGAGCTTCCTTGAGACCATACAAGGATTTATGCAAGCAAAAAAACATATGCTCTTCCCTTTTCATGGAAAATCTAGGAGGTTGTTTCAGATAAACCCCGTCTTGCAAATCACTATTCAAGAAAGTTGTTTTTATGTCCAACTAATGTACTTTCCAACCTCCTTGGGTAGATAATGGAAGCACGATGTGAATGGTAGTCATGCATGAAGTAGGTGCAAAGGTTTCCCCATAATCAATGCCATCTTTTTGCACATATCCTTTGGCAACCAATCTAGGTTTGTAGCAATCAATCCTACCATCTGACTTTCTCTTAATCTTGTAAATCCACTTTGTACCAATGTAATATTTGTAATAAAAATAACAACACAAATAAATAGACTAGTAGACAAAGTTGAGAGAAAAACATAGACAAAGATAGATGCAGACTAAGAGATAGAGAATTCAAATTCTCTTATTGTGAAGAGTAATGCAGTTACAATGATTGTGTTGTCCACCCATGCACTTCTGATGGGGAGCTTAGATGGCGGACTAGATAGACTCTAGATGAAGGGCTTACTAGTGTGCCAACATGGGCCATGCTCAACATTGGCCATGCTTACATAGATTTTATAATGGGAGTCGGTAAAGATAAACATAGTCGGGAGATACAAAATAGTTTACAAAATATATTATCCGACTATATCTCCATCACCAGAGCCCTACCATCTCAACCCTACGAGTTGAGGCATTGGCCCCTTGGACCTTGCAGAAGGGGGCAAGCCCCCTTCTACACTCCCTGCATTAAGGTTCTATGGGGAAACCACACAACGCCAAAAGGCCTTTATTTTCACCTTGAATGACAACCGAATGGCCCAGAAGATTATGGCCTACCTAACCTAATGGCTAGGTGCACAAAGATGATCTATTACCATCAATGATCACACATAGACCTCATCTAACTTGGAAGTTAGGTTTCCTCAAATATCCACACTCTCACAATGCTTTTTCCTCATAATGGGGGCCTTACAACTTAGAGCACCATGGATCATTTGTGGTCACTTGAGGGTGGAGTATTGAGTATATCTAACAAAAATGATATTTACAATGGCTTTTAGTGATCAAAATCACTATTTTTATAGGGATTTCTTCTGAAAATTTAACATACACTTCTTGGATCTCTGTTGTAGTATGCCCTTGGGAAGCCTAGACCCTCACCACCTTGCATGGAAGCAAGAAGGAAGGCTCAAGAATGACTCTACTTTCATCCACCCCAACCTCCAACATGTTCAAGCCATTGGACATCAGCCCACAGCTATGCCAAATGCTTGAAAACATGGAGAGAAGGGACTCAAGGATCCTAGTCACATATGTAAAATACAAGAAAGTTTCAACATTCTACCTACACACATAGGAAATACAAGCATGCACACACACCTTACTCTCTCACACTCTTAAGACTAAATACACATATACACAAAGCCTTAAGAGAAAAGAGAGTTCTTCCATTCAAAAGGTATATACATGAGAGCACATCGAACCAAAAGCCCTCCTCTTTACAAAAATGAGCCTCTATATATAGGCTAAGCACAATTCCCCATGTGCCCCTTTTGACTAGTCAAAAGGGAGCACATGCTCATATCTTTCTAAATCTTACAAAATATTCTTTCTAACAACCCACTCCAAGAGAAATAAAGGCATAGGGATTCTTCCACGTGGGATTTCCATATATGTGCCAAAAAGCTATTTTATTTAGGAGGCTTCATGAACACAGCCTAAGGGAAATATTAAAAAGGGCTTAGGAGAGTGTTCATATGGGCACATCTCCTAAATACAAGAAAGGAGTATTTTTATGAGTACTAGAGGGTGCATTTGCATAAGATAAATTATGAGAAACCCTTATAACCCAACAATCTCCTTGTATGCTCCTTCTTCTTGTGTGTCCAGATCTTCAATGATGTTCCCATACTTCGTGCTTGACCTTGAGTGCCAACACTTCCCCCCTTCTCGAGTCTATCGTCCCTGACAGATGCTTGTTGGAGTGGGTGTTCCATGTAGTATGTTGAGAGGTACTGTCTATCATGTATCAGCAAGAGTGGTTTCTCTTCCAAATGTAGTGAGGTGTGTTGTCCTATTCTTCATTATGTTGTTGCTCATCTTTGCAAGGTGGAATCCTTTTGTATGTACTTCTTCCTTGGATTCCAGCATGACAGTGTATTTGTGAGCTCCCAAAAATTTCTAGTTGCTCGAAAGAGGTTGTGAATGTTGATGTTGAGCAGTTGTCAACTGTGGATTGCTTCGTAGCTATTGATGTTGTAACCTTGATGTCCTCTAGATCTTTCAAACATGGATTTTATAGTTATCATGCCAAGTAGTCGTAACCCATAATGAATGATGGGTAAGTGTGTTAGTGCATGGGTTGACGAAAAGATGTGCCTTGTGCATGACCTTGTAATGTGGCCTTATGCATGCTTACTTGGGAAATGCATGGTAAGAAGTATGGTGCAAAAAATTGGGTATTGAGCTTAGTGTTCAATGGTATACTGGCAAAGAGGTTTCCTAATCTATCATTGTTATCATGTTGCCAAAGTAGGGGATTCTTACCAATGTGAAAGGTCGGTCAATGTGCATCTCTTCCTATTGTAATGCCATCACAATGATTGACCATGGGTGTGTCTCTCATTGTTGACAGATGTCCTTGTTGATGGTTCACTGATGAGATTCTTTGAGCACATGCACTTGTCCATGTTTCTTTCTTCTCTCTCTTTTTTTTTCTTTTTTTCCCTCTTTGTTTCTCTTTCTTTTTTTTTGAGGAGCAATGTCACAAAACAAGAACAAAGATGTTAGTATCAATAAAATAATTTACATACGTCAAATGTGTCACATGTGTAATGTGGCGTATATTAATGCACACTCTAGAAATGCATCACTGGAATGGTGCAAAAGATAGGGTTATGCCAAAGGCACATGGTTTTTGCACGTCGAGGCTTCTGATATTACATGTACATGTTGATGCAATATTGTTTGGAGGCATCCATTGCATCTCAAAATGATGCAATTACTCGATGGTTGAATGACAACTAATCATTCCTCCTTATAGGGATCCATTTTAGAACTGTGTTCGGTCATATATAGATCACCTATGGCCTCTTCATGTTTGGCTAGTTTCTTACATTTTGTATCCCTTGGGGTTGGCTCTTCGGTTCTATGGGGGCTACCTGGGCTTTTGATTTTTGAACCCATACCATTGTTGATTGGTTATGACCCTTGCCTCTCCTTGGCTTCTTTGTTGAGACTTTTTGTGTGAGGGAGAGCATAGGGTTTTGTGTATGTAAGAGTTGCTTTGGTACCCACATGTGTAATTGCCCTTGTTGGCTTGCAACTAATTCCTTAGGCACCCAAATTTGTACATTACTATGGTTGGCCTTCATTGTCTGCTTTGCTACCCAAATTCGGAGTACTCTTTCAGATAGAGATCTTTTTTGTTCTGCTACTTGTTGCCTTGGCTCTCTTTGCTGCTTCTTTGCTAATGATTTCAACGGCAATGGTGTGATTGACTGCTCTCCCTTTCGTACCTAGATCTGCTTCATGCCTAAAACTACTTTCTTCTTGAATTCTATTGGTCTATTTCATATAGCAGTTGTATCGTACTTATTTGCTTGCCTCTATGGTTGAACTATTGTGGTTGCATTAGTCTTTGAGAAAGAAGAGATATCCACTTGCCTTCAAGCCTGTTCTTCCATGATTGAGTCCTCCATCATAGAGCTTTTGACACATACAACATCTTCTTCTTGAAGATTAGTGTTAGAAGAACTAAAAGAACCTGTGACACCTGGATTTTCTAGCATGCAATTCTCTAATTCTAATGTAATGCATTGTTCATGTCCCCAAACTTGAAGAAGTTGACTTCTTAGGTTCAAGTTGACTGCATGGTCATAGATCCAATCTTGACCCAAGACAAGTGGTTCCATAAGGTCCTCATCTTGACACACTAGCATTTTGACTATCATTGGGACGACTTGAAGGTAGATGGGAAGCTCCATCTCACCCAAACAAGGGGTTTCCACACCTCCCAGTCCTATGAGATAGGCTTCTATGGAATTGATGTTCAATTATAGATCTTGGAAGTGTGAGAGTCTAGCTACACTAGCTACTGCACCTGAGTCAATCAAGGCTCTCACAATTCTTACACTCTTTCCTTGTCCTACCTCTATGGTCACAAAGGAATGTCGATCGACTATTTGAGAAGCACTCACACCTGATTTCTGGCACATGGCCATGTGATATCTTGGGGATTTGGTATTGACATCTAGGCCTTGTTGCCCTTACTTATTTCACCTAATGTACTCTCTAGCCTTTACCTGTGCTTCTTCTCTAACCCTTAACTTTTCTTCTTTTCACTGCTTATGAGTGTTGAGTCTCATTAGCATATCCTTTGTAAGAGGTTCTTCACATAACTTGACTCGGCATCCACTAATATAGCTTGGCAAGATGTCACCTTCTAGAGTGGCCAATTGAACCGCACCGCTAGTGGAAATTCTATTAAAGATCATGGGTCCATATCCTCTTTTTTCCAATTTATAAGCATGATGCTTTAGTGTATAAACCAACACTAGGTCTCCCTCTTTCAGTCCTTTATCCTTGATGTGTGCATCAAAGTATGCCTTTTGTCTTTTCTTTGCAGCGTAGATGCCTGCTGCTGCTCATAGCCTGGTCTCACCTAAGTGCTCTAGATCCAATATTCTAGAGGACAACTCGTGTCCATCCCACTCATGTTCTTGTGCTACTTTTAAAGTCGGGATCAAGAAGTCTAATGGTAAAACAACATTTTGTCCAAAGACCATCTAAAATGGGGTGGCATTGAGTATCGTTTTGTAAGCAACTCGGTAAGCCCAAATGACATAATGAGGTTGTTTATCCCAATCAGATCATTTATTATTTACCAATTTTGTCAATACATTAGATAGGATCTTATTTGTGCTCTCGACTTTTTTGTTAGATTGTGGATGATAGGGGGCAGACTTCTTATGTATCACCATGAATTCTTGGAGAAGGTTTTCAATGACTTCATTCAAAAAGTGCATACCTCTATCACTTACTAACTCTATTGGTAACCCATATCTAGTGAACACGTTCTTGAATAAGAACTTAACCGTTGTTTGAGCATCATTTTTTGTTGTGGCTTTTACTTCTAGCCCCTTTGTAAGGTAATATATGGCTACAATAATGTACTATGCATGGGAGTTTCTAGCAGGGGGGTTAATAGGACCTACAAATGCCCCACTTCAAGAAAGCACGTCCTCCCATCATTGGCCTCACAGGCATATCATCTTTTTCTATTGGATATTGTGCATGTTGGCATGTATCACATCTCTTCGCATAGGTATGTGTGTCCATATGAAGAATGGGCCACCAAAGTCCTGAGAATAGAATGGTCTCAATCACTCGATCAGGCCCAAAGTGTCCACCTGCAACATTGTTATGTGCAGTTTCTAAGACTTTCAAATAGTCTGATTCATGAACGCATAATCTTAAGTAACCGATTTTGCCTCTTTGGTATAGATTGTCTCCTATTAAGGCATAGTTGTGAGCCTCTTGTTCCATGCTTTGTTTTCTTGCTAGGCTAGCTTCATTGGGTAGTGTTCTCGATCTCATAAACTCTACCAATGGAACACTCCATTCTGGAATTAACGACAGGTGATAAAGGGTAGCATACTCCACTAGGGGTCTCTCTTGGCACATTGGACAATTCTTAATCCACTCATGTATTTCTTTTTCCATACTATGCCAATACACTCCTAAACATTTCAGATTTTGCAATGTTTGTTGTTTAGAATAGTGATTCCCTATCAGTCCTTCATAGGCTTGTTGCAACCAACTATTATGTTCATCCTGCTCGTCACAACAAGCTAGTACACCCTCTCTATCTTGTTAGTACATACTTCCTACAATATTTAATATCTTTGTGATTTTACAATTTCATCTTTGTTTGTAACATTCTTATTTGCAAGTCTAAAAGTTAGGACATGTACCAACTTATTTTCCCATTTAGGAAAAACTTCTAAATTGAACAGATAAGCATCAGGAAATTCATCAGACAGTCCTTGCAATGACTATCCTAACGTGATGTGAGAAAGGTTATTCGCCCTTAGGTGGGTCCTACCTTTCCTAACAACCACTTCAAAATTGTATTCCATTAGTAAGAGGAACCATCTTACTAAATGTCCTATATTGCAGGGCTTGATGATGAGTGAAAAACTTGAACTTGACCAATAGATAGTTTCTAAACTTCTTCACGGCATATACCATGCCTAAGCCTTCTCTTTTGGTTGTTGTATAATTTTGTTCAACTGCATTTAGTTGTCTGCTAGCATATGCTATGGGCAAGTCTAGATTTCCTTCACCTGTGGGTTGTGCTAGCACACATCCTATTGCATAATTGGATGCATCCACATGGACATGGAATGGTTTACTCCAATCAGGAGTGGTCAGTATTGGTGTTTTGCACAAACGTTGTTTCAGCTCATTGAAGGAATTTTCACATTCTTCATTCCACTCAAAATTTGTCAATAGAGCATAAAGAGGTTTAGCTATGATCACATACATGTGGATAGACCTGTGGTAGTATCCACAATGGCCCATAAAGGCTTGTACCTCTTTAACATTCTTTGGCCTTGGCAACTCCACTATGGCTCGTACTTTTTCCTCATCTATGGATAATCCATTCTTAGAAACAATATGACCTAAGATCTTACCTTGACATACCATGAACACACACTTTTTTGGGTTCAGACAAACTCGATATTCTCTAGACTTGTTGAAGATCTGTCTTAGCTCAGGAATGTGGTATCTCCTTTCTTGGGAATGAGCACATAAATCATCCACATATACTTCTAAGCTCTTTTACAAGAACTCTTTGAACACATGACACATGAGCCTTTGGAATGTTGCAGGTGCATTGGTGAGCCCAAATGGTATCACACAAAATGCAAAGATTCCCCACTCTGTGGCAAAGGCTGTTTTGTGTTGATCTTCTGGGGCAATGGCTACTTGGTTGTAGCTTGAAAATCCATCAAAAAAGCTATAAAATTCTTTGCCTGCAATGTGATCCAATAAATGTTTTGTGATTGGAAGTGGATAGCTATCTCTGATCATAGTGGCATTAACGTTTTTAAGGTTAATACACACCCACAACTTTCCATTCTTCTTGGGCACCACTACAATGGGGGACACCCATTCAATATGCTCAATCTCATAGACAAATCCCGCTTCAATCAGTCTGTCAATTTCTTCTTTTATTTTGGTTGCATAAGTGTCATTATACGTGTAGGGCTCCTGTTTGGTGGGCTTTGCATCAGCAGTCATGGGGATTGTATGAGAGCATATTTGTGGGTCTACTCCCTTTAGGTCTCTATAGGTCCACGCAAACACATCCCTATATTCCCTTAGTAAAGCTACTAGCTCTACTTCTTCTTCTAGACTTGGGTCTTCTCCTATGTACGTACATCGCTCTTTGTTCCCTTCAATGGTTACTACAAATTTTTTGGGTTTTTCTTTATTACCATATGCTTCTCCCACGATGGCCTCTCTCTTAGGCATTCGTACCAAAATTTTCCGATCTTCAACTTCATTTTTCTTGAAATTCTCTATTACTTCAAACAATCTTTCAGGTCTTTCACCTTCAAGTCCTAATCTGTCTCTGCCCACTGTATGTGCAAAGCTTACCTCAGGTCTCTCTCTGGCTCTTTCTCTCTAGGTTTCATGAGCTTGGGATGATCCTACTCCTTGGAGGCCTTGGGAAACATTAGATCTTGGTGGAGGGAAAATCAACTCGCCCTGCCATGGCATGCATGCCTGCCATGATCTGTTACCATGAATACTCTCTCTGATGTGTTGTCTAAATAGACGACTGTCACTCTAGCACTCAATGGTCAGTACCAACGTGAGGAGCTTCACCTCATAAATGTAAATCTGCGGAGACGTGAGGACCGATATGAAGACCCTGAGCA
>CM035423.1:137322519-137350019 GCA_020310875.1 Ceratopteris richardii | reverse complement strand
TTCATTAGTCCATGCACATGGAGCTTCTTCATGAACTCTTTCAAGGTTTTCACTATTATAGTCCATGTACTCCTCAAGCATCCATCCTTTTGCATTAGATCCTTCTCTTCTTGCTCTTTCCCACACATAACCTTTTAATATGCCCATAAATTGCTCAACCCAAAACATCCATCGAGTTTTTACAACTCTTGGAATATCTATTTCATCCACAAGATGGATCAATAAATAAACCTATATATCAAATAATAATGTTGGAAGTTCTTTCTCCTTCAAGCATAGTATCTCCCTGCATTCATGCTCCTTTTGTGGCATCGAGTCTTTGTCAATCTTTATTGATATAATCCACCTATTATCAATCATAAATTAAATTATAAAGAAATTAATTCATAAAGAAAAGATATCAAATAATCTTATATATTAAACATAAAAGTATGATAATTATCTTATAAGTGATCCAACACGATAGATCACATCCTATACTCCTTTCGTTTCACATTCATCGATAACAAGAGGTAGAATGTGCTTCAGAAATTTATGCCAATCATGTGTCTTTAACCTAGATAAGCTCTTGTCATCTGAAGTAAACACACTACTCATGATGAACAAATGAGTAGAGGGACCTTAGAGAGAACTCTAGATGGTGAGTAGGCGAGGGCTATAAATAGGCTAGGAGGTGAGTTCAAGGTATTGTTGATATTCTTTAGTAGTGATGTGTGTGAACACACTAGGACCACGAGGGAACTTTTTTCCCTCTTTAGGAGGTTTTTTTCCCCAAACTTATATATATGCCTATAACCCTAACGGGTCACTTATCTTTGTTCATTCCCGTAGTAATACAGTCAATATTGTGTGTTGTGATCGAAGCTTCTTCTTCTTCCTTATGTTGTTCTCATGCTTTTGCAAACCTCAAACTCCAACAATTGGTATCAGAGCAGGTCATTGCTTCCTCTAGGGCGTCGACGACATCCCTCTGGTCACAGTCTCACAAATTGCACGAAAATTGGTGAGCACACTCAGGGAAATTAGGATTTCAAAGATGTTTTGCACTATGGTGTCAAAATTGCAATATGAGCTCGTGTTGGCCTCCGAACACATTTTGTAGTGCCTGTACACGAAATTTTTTCTTTTTGTGTCAAACATATATATAGGTTTTGGTTTGCTAGTGCAAGAGCCTCAAAGTCTACTACAAGTTTAGCAGAACTTGATAGGATAGTTCTGTTCAACTTTTTGAGATACAATCATTTTTTTGCATCAGGGTATTTTAATCAGTGGCCATGGCTGAAACAATGATGTATTCCGTATGTTGGATATTGAGGATAAGATGGATGGTACCAATTACCCATTATGGGCATATATGATACGTAGTGTATTTTCACAAAGGACTATGGAATATTGTGCAAGATATTGAAAAACATCCTACTACATGTGCAAATATAGTTTACTGAAGATGATGCGGATGGTGTTGAAGATGATGATCTTCAGATTCTTGTTCGTGTTGTAGTTCCTTCTCCACCTACTGCAGAGAAAATTTGTTGGGATAGAAGAGGTTCTCAGGCACATGCATTGATAGCCTTGTCTATCAAACATGTCATTATTCCTCACATGCGCTCGTGCAAAATAGCAAAGGATGCTTGGGGTACACTTACCACTTGATACCAAGCAAGGAATGGGGATTGTGTTGCTTACCTCCAAAAACAATTGGAGAGTGAGCACATGAATGAAGGAGATTCCATGGATTTTTTTTGACAAAGATCAAAGATTTGAAGAAGTAGTTGATTTATGCTGACGAAGTCTTGTGATGCAGTTCACTTGTGCAGACTGTTTTGAACAGACTTCGATATTCATATCAGAGTTTTGCTTCTAATCTACGATTGATGATGAAAGGCGTTCCAAATGCCTTAACATTTGAGGAGTTAGTCTCTGTTCTATTGCATGAAGATCAATCTAGGTAGAACATGTCTATTATGTGTATTGCATATCAAGCTTTCTAGCAAGTCAGAAGGGCAAAGGTAAATAGAGCTCATCTACTAGTAAGCAAAAATCTCCTAATTTGGGAATGGCTGAGAACGACATGGTCTGCAGCAAGACTTATGAGAACGGAGGCGGCGATCGATAGGCTCCCCGATTGACGGCTGACGATCGATAGGCTCCGCGACGATCGATAGGCTCCCCGATTGACGGCTGACGATCGATAGGCTCCGCGACGATCGATAGGCGCCACGGATTTCATCAACATCGCTGGCCATAGACGGCATTTTCGCACTCAGACGGTCGGCGACTGACTGAGGCGGCGATCGATAGGCTCCCCGATTGACGGCTGACGATCGATAGGCTCCGCGACGATCGATAGGCTCCCCGATTGACGGCTGACGATCGATAGGCTCCGCGACGATCGATAGGCGCCACGACGATCGATAGGCTCCATCGGCGACTGACAGGATTGTGGGTCCGTCGGCGACTGAGGCCCCTGCGTTGAAAAGGTCCATCGGCACGACGATCGACGATCGATAGGCTCCAGGCTCCACGACTGACGGCTTCGGGTCCATCGGCGGCCCATTCGGCGACTGACAGGGTCGGCGACTGACTGGGGCGGCGATCGATAGGCTCCCCGATTGACGGCTGACAGGAATATGGGCCCGTCCTTCGCGATTGATTGGTGGGCCCTCGCCGATCGACAGATATGCCTCCCCGGAGTCCCTCGCGCTTGACCGGCTGTCAGTCGGTGGGTGTCCATCGCGCGTGGGTCTCGCTCATTCAACGACTGTTTGACTGGGTGCGGCCACGTGTACCATTCAACGATCGTTTGACTGGGAGCGGCCTCGTGTGACTGGGCGGGCTTTT
This sequence comes from Ceratopteris richardii, assembly GCA_020310875.1. NCBI lineage: Eukaryota > Viridiplantae > Streptophyta > Polypodiopsida > Polypodiales > Pteridaceae > Ceratopteris > Ceratopteris richardii. Next base: position 137,347,178 of record CM035423.1, on the reverse strand, counting down.
TTTGTTCGAATTTGGTTCCTTCCCTCCGCCAAGCCTCATGTTAGGAAGGTGTTTATAGCTTGAGTTAGATAAAGTAGAGAAAAAAAAAGAAAAAAAAAGAAGAAGAAAAAGAAAGAAAAGAGAAAAAAAAAAGAAGAAGAAAAGAAAGGGAAAAAAAAAAGAAGAAAGAGAAAAAGAAAAAAAAAAGAGAAGAAAGGGGAGAAGAAAAGAAGAAAAAGAAAAAGGAAATTAGAAAAAGGTAATTAGAAAAGTTTCTAAAAAGTAGTTGTGTGGTCCCCTCTTCTGTGGGATTTTTGCCCTTTTTGTTTCTCCCTGAAAAGCGGAGTTTTTGGATGCGATGTGATCGGTGGGGGGGTTTTTCCTTGTCCGTGGTCCGCTTTCTCTCTATGTTGGAGGGTCCTCAAAATTAAAAGTGGTGCAAGTTCCTTCGGCCATGGATGTGGCTTCGTCCTCTCTCGTGAAAAGTAATCGCCCCCCCCCCCCCTGGGGAGACCGGCACTCTGGCCGCTCTGCTGGAGGGGGGGTCTTGTGCCGCCCCTGGGGCATCCGATAGTGTTGAATCCCCCATCGTGTCCCTCAGTAGACCCGCAGTTCGGACTGCTCAAGAGGAGCTCAAGAAAGTTTGCCTCGTCGGCCAAGTGTTTGGCCCTAGGCCCCCGCTCGAAATCGTGCGACAATGGCTTCGAAAAGAGTGGTTCCCTCGAGGACTCATTGTCAGCAAATGCCAGTTCTTACCAGCAAACCACATGCTGCTAGTCTTTGAAAATGAAGAGATGGCGTTCCAAGCCCTAAGCGTTGGCACCTGGCAGCTCGGTCGGACGACCCTGTGCTTATTTAGATGGTCCCCGGACTTTACCCCCGACAAATCGAAATCACTTCGGTACCCTCTTTGGGTTGAGCTCCCTAACCTCCCATATTTCTTGTACAAATTCGTGTGGGACATTGTCTCCCCTATCGGCAAGCCGTTGGCTTCACGCGAAGACATTGGTGGTCTCATATATGAGGGTGCAAGACACTCGTTCAATGCTAGATGGCACCCACAAATCTGCGTCGAGGCCGACCTCAGTTCGCCGCTCCCATCAACGATCAAAGTGGACATGGGCGAAGGAGATGTTTGGGAGCAGGATATCACCTACAAGAACCTCCCCAACGCGTGCTTTCGTTGTGGCCAGCAAGGCCACAGGATTAAAGACTGCCCTCTCAGGCAAAAAAACAAGCGATCTCAAGAAGCCTCCAAAACTGCTCAAGACAACTCTGACGATTTGACCCACTTGACCAAGGGAGGGGAAGGCAAGGGCATCCTCAATCCACAAGCTGATGCCGATGGCTTTACTGAAGTTAGAAGAAGAAGGAAAAGAAGTCCGAGGGCCAACGGTGAGAGAAACAACCTGCTAATTACCCCACATAGCAATTTGTATTGCAATCTTGGAAAGGAGATCAACGAGCTCGACTACCCAGGTGGGAAGCCACCTGTGGTAGACAACTATGACGAAGCCCTAGAGATCCCTGACAACAAAGAAACCCCCCAGGAGGGCTATACTACAAGCAAAGAAGATGGTTTCACTACTAATAACGAAGACAACATGGATAGCGAAAGTTCCATCATTGGATCGACGATCCCGGAAACGTTGCCGAGCACGGGTCCCAATTCTCCCCAGCGGGGGGCATCCCGTAAAGGGAAACAGCCCTTGGAGTTTCCCTGGAAAAGCCCCCACAAGAACCGTTTCCTAAGCCGGGATCAGATCCCAGCGAAAAAGAAAGATGAAGCCAAGAGAAGAAAGGACAAGGCTCCCTCCCGCAAAGAGGGATCAATACAAAAATGATTGTCATCTCGCTAAATGCTAGGGGGCTAACCGACCCCTCAAGAGCGGCCATCATTGGTCAATGGCTCCGCGACATTAGCTTAAAACCAGACATTATATGCATTCAAGAGATTAAAATTGATGGAGATGACCTTCTGAAACAGCTCAGACAGGTTTCCTCGGCCCATGTGTGGATCCCAACAAAGCACCAGCGGGGGTCCGGTGGAACGGCTATCGGTGTTAAACAACCTTGGTTTGAAAAGCTTGAGAACTCCATTGAAGATGTAAATCACCGCTGGATTGCGGTTTCGTTTGGTGCTCCCCTCTGTGTTACTATGGTTTCTTTGTACGCCCCTAACGGGGATCTTGAGAGGCTGAACACTTGGACTTCTCTTGACTCGCTTCCACACAACGTGCTTATATGTGGAGACTTCAACATGGTGGAGGACCCTATGGACAGATGGATGGGCAAGGGCAGGGTCATCGACAGCCGGGAGAAAGAAACGTGGGACACGACCAAACTCCACTTGGATCTGGTCGAATTCAAAGACTCGAATGGCTTTTCCTGGTCGAATCTCCAAGCGGGCGAGGATCTGAGGAAAGCTAGACTTGATAGATGCTACATCTCTCAGAGCTTTACTCATCGGTGGGGCCACCCTTCCATCACGCAACGTACTGACCTCACCATCTCTGATCACTACCCGATCGTTATCACTTTTCAACCTTCCAACAGGACCCTCAAGGCTCCGTGGTTCCATGCCAACGCTTCCACCTTCTCTCTCCCCTCCGTCCATCAAGAGATTACCGATGTGTGGAAGGTGGCGTTCGCCTCTGGCTTGGCCCCAGCCAAGTGCTGGAGAAGTGCGGTCGACAAGTCTCGCAAGATCATGATCAGAACTAAGAAGATGCTCGAGACGGTGCGGCGGGCTCGTAGGGAAGCGCTATACCACAGACTCTGGCGACTCGAGGAGGAAGTAAACAAAGGAAAACACCAAGCCCAGAAAGGTCTCCGAAAAATCAGAGCAGCGTTGAGATACGAGGAAGAAATACAAAGGAAAAACTTGCAAATCTTCTTCAAGGAGTGGTGGGCTGGAAAAGCCGACAAACCCACCAAAGAGATGTGCAGTATCCTTAAAAGGAAACACAACAGAGAGACGATTCCCCTTCTGCTTGACCCACATGGCAATGTATGCAACTCGGAAGAAGATAATTTTGGCATCATCGAAGGGCACTTCACGAGACTCCTGGGAACCTCGAACCCCCTCTCCCACCATAGAAGGGAATGCATGGCTGCCATTTCTAGGGTTTCCCCCCGGAGAATACCACCCAACCTCCTCTCCCTGCTTCATGCCCCGATCTCTGAATCAGAAATCATTGAGGTCATTGATGCCCTCCCTCTCGGTAAAAGCCCGGGACCCGACGGACTCACTAATGAGTTTTTTAAATCATTCAAGCAGGTGGTTGCCACCCCTCTTCGGATGGTTTGGCAAGAAGCGCTAAAATTTGGTGCTCTTCCTTCTTGTATAAATAATGGAATTATCAAGCTGATTCACAAGAAGGGGGAAAAAAACAGAATCGAGAACTGGAGGCCAATTACGATGCTCCAAACAGGATACAAGATCGTCGCCAAAGTCATTGCCAGCAGACTGGCGTGCCACCTGAGATCTTGGCTTAGTGAGGACCAAAAAGGCTTCATCAAAGGCAGGTCCATCCTGGAAACCATCATGGATATTTGGGAAGGTATTCAATTTGCAAATGAGTCTAATCAAGATGTGGTCTTCCTCAAGATCGACTTTGACAAAGCCTACGATAGGCTAGAATGGGACTATATTCTACAGTCGCTCCAAGACCTCGGATGTAGTCAGAAATTCACCAAGATGATCGCGACCCTTCTCGGCAACGCAACGACCCAAATTAACGTTAACGGCAAACTTTCGAAGGCGATCCATCTTAAAAGATCAATTAGACAAGGGTGCCCTCTTGCCCCCCTTCTCTTTGCCATCGCCACTGAGGGGCTGAGCAGACTTGTGGCTCATCATGTGGAGGCTGGCAATATCAAAGGCCTCCAGCTACCTCACGACCACAGCCAAATCATCATGAGACTTTTTGCTGACGATATGAACGCGTTCGTTCACAATGATAACACCAGCCTGGAGACTTTCTGGAGGTGTCTTGATACCTTTTGTGAGGCCTCTGGATCCAAAATCAACCACAATAAGACCGCCTTTAGGGCCATTGTGGGACATCAACCTGGCCTTCTCACTGATCATGGCTGTCAAATCATTCCGCAGGGCCAAATCTTTCGGCTGCTGGGAATCCCCCTGGGGTTTGGCATCTCTATGGAGCAGCGATGGAACTGGGTGCTGGCCAAACTTGAAAACAAGCTCAATTACTGGAGAGGCATGCAAATCAATCTCGCTGGACGGGCGATGGTTATCAACACGTTCCTCCTCTCGTCTACCATCTATTTCCTTTCTTGCTGGAGACCGAATGAGCAAGGCCTGTCCAAATTGAATAGCATCTGCAGAAACTTTCTTTGGACGGGTGATCATAACAGAAGGGGGGTGCCTAAAGTCAAATGGGCCATCTGCACCAGCCCTAGAGATAGCGGGGGACTTGGCATCCTGGACATTGAGTGTATGGCTAACAAACTGGCGGCCAAATGGATGATTAAAGCTTGGTGCAATAGGGAGGCCTCGTGGGCCAAGCTGATCTTCAGAAACAAAAATGAGTTGGCCCTCAAGGGGTCCCCGAACTGGAAGAACCTTGACATCATGACCCTGCTATTCTCCCCGATACCTGTCTTCCCGAAAGGCTCCAATCTCGTATGCTCTCTTTGGAAGGGCTGGAATAAAGTCAAAAGCTTCACAAGAATTAGTGAGGACTGGAAGTGGGCGGCCGGAATCAGACAAAACGACTCTATCTGGTTCCCGATACATGGCATCCGGAGTGTGGAGTCGTGGAACATTCAAAATGCCAAGAAGCTATGGAACAAAGGATTCAAAAAATGGAAACACCTCTGGAAACAGGACACCAACAGTTGGATCAACTACGAGGATATCGACCCTCGCATAAACATCTCCTACGAAGAATGGAACACCTTGCAAAGCAGATGCCTCGCTTGGGATCGTCACAAAACGCGCCTTCTCATGGGACATGATGCTCCCAACGCGCGTGGTCTCAAATGGCACAATGGAAATAGCCTACTCAAAATCCCGAACATCAAAGAAACGAATGACCTCCAGATCAGCCTCAACAAGAAGTGGTGCCTGTCTTGGACGCGGCTTCGGTGGGACATGAAATTCATGGGTATCTGGCACCCACTTATAGAGATTAAGAAGTCGGTCCTCTTATGGCAAATTCTTCATCGAGGAATTTGGACTAACCATAAGGCAAGCAAAATTTGTGGAATCCCTCCGTGGTGCAAACGCTGCCACCGTGCAATCGAAGATGTCCCACACATCTTCCTTACTTGCCCCAACTCCTACAGAACCTGGCAGATGGTTGGACTGAAAATCAGAGCTCAGAAACAGCTTAGTTGGAAACAAATCCTGTTAGGAGAAGCGATTGGATGCTCTGCGGCTCTCTGGAACGCAATCAGAGGGGAAGTCCTGTGGAAAATTTGGCGGGAGCGGTGTGCTCTCAACTTCGGCGACTCCCCCAGGGAGTGGTCGATTGAAAAATCTCTATTCCTCCTTGGCAAAAGGATTGTCAACAGTAAGAAATCCCCCCCCTTCAGGCACCATCAAGTCTTCCTGTTGATCAACAACAAGCTCAAATCCAAGTGGGTCCCGCATGAGGGCGACGAGAGGCTGATCAACCTTCTTTGTAATGCAACCTAGGAATCAACCAAGCTTCCCCTGCTTTGTGGGATTTGGGGGGTCCCGTGGGCACTAGTCCCCTTCTTTTGTACCTTTGTTTCTTAATTTAATTCAAGTCCGGGAGAGTAGGCGATTGCCGAACTTCCTTTATATTTAAAAAAAAATCTCCTAATTTTGCACAATCAAAGAAGGATGACAAAGATGAGAAGAAAACAAAAAAGTAGAAATTGTTTTGCAAATACTATAAAGGAAATGATCTTGTCATAAAGAGTCATCCAAAACTAGCTGCAAAAGACGCAAAGAACAAAAAGGTTGGCATGGCTATTGTACAGGCCTCTACATCGAAAACAAAGTGTTCTAATCTTGTGCAAAATGAAGAATGGGAATTTTCTACTGTTTGCAGTTATGATCCATCTTCTCGTGAATAGCGTATGTCTGTATTAGACTCAGATGTTTGTTACTTTGATAGTGGGGCAACCAAACATATTACCTCACACTGCAGTTTCTTCACTTCATGTGAGCCTGCCCCAAGAGGGAATACTGTCACATGCACCAACAACTCCTCTTATCCTCTCATGGGAGTTGCTAAGATCATTCTAACTATTGTTGATGGTAGTTCTTTTACATTATTAGATGCTTTATTTGTGCCAGGGTTTGAGAAAAATCTGTTATCAATTTATGCATTAGCCAAGATCGACTTGGTTGTGAAATTTGTTGATGAAAAATGTATAATTCATGATCTGTCAAGTGATGAAGTCATTATTGATTCTAGCTTTTATGTTCTGTATAAGCTCATAGATTATGCAAAATCTGTCAATGATTCAACATGTGTAGTTCAAGATTCTCAAGCTATGTCAGATGCAAAGCTTTGGCATGCATGCTTTGGTCATCTGAATTTTGCTAGTTTGCTACACTCGTTGAAATCTGAATTGGTGTCCTTTGTGCCCAAACTTGAGGCACATGGTAAACATGTGTGTGAAGGCTATATTTTGGGCAAAATATAGCGTTCCTCCTTCCCAAAAGATGGTTCAGTATGAGCTACTCAGAAATTGTAGCTTGTTCACAGTGATGTTTGTGGTCCTATGCAGACACCTTTTGGGAACTACCTTTACTTCATGAATTTCATTGACGATTTTTCCAAGCATGCATGGGTATATTCATTGAAAGCAAAGTTCGAAGTGTTTATGTGCTTCAAAGAGTTTCTCATTTTTCTTGAAAATCTATTAGCATGTAAAATGGGCACCCTCCATTCTCATCAGTGGGGAGGGGGAGGAGGGGGATATATGTCTTCTGATTTTAATGCATTTTTGGCTGAACATGGGATAACACATCATTGTACAATGTCCTATACATCTCACCAGAATGGAGTTGTTAAATGAAGAACGGGTCACTCATGGAGATGGAAAGGTGTATGGTCAAGAGTCAGGTTTTACGACATAGTTTTTAGCTTGAGGTTGTTATGTGTGCAGCATATGTACTTAACAAGTGTCCCACTAAATCATTGCATTCTATCACTCCATATGAGGCTTGGCATGGTTGCAAGCCATCTGTTGCTCATCTGCATATCTTTGATTGTCTCGCATATGCATTGGTGCCTAAAAAACAAGGTACGAAATTGGATGATAAAGCAGTGAGATGTATTTTTGTATCATCCACAGACTAAACACATTTTGGTTAGGCATGATGTTTTTTTTGTGGAAGATGCGATTAAGCCATTACTTTCATGTACTAAGGAGACATCAGTTAGCTCCAAAGATGTGTATGACACTTTTCTTCCTCTTTTTATAGGTGGCCAGTCTAGTGTTGGTCCAAATGAGACAATTTCTCAAAATAGTTGGAGAGTGATCATATGAATGAAGGAAACTCTATGGACAATTTTTTGAAAAAGATCAAAGATTTGAAGGAACAATTATTTTTTTCTCATGAAGTCTTGCCAAATAGTTCACTTGTGCAGACTGTTCTGAATGGTCTTCCCGATTCATATTAGAGTTTTGCTTCTACTCTTTGATTGATGATGAAGGGTAATCCCAATGCCTTAACATTTGATGATTTAGTCTTTGTTTTGTTGCACGAAGATTAGTCTAGTCAAAACATGTCCATTATGCATGTAGCATATCAAGCTTTCTTAGCTAGTCAAAAGGGCCAAGGTAAATGGAGCTCATCTACTAGTAAGTAGAGATCTGCTAATTTTGCATGGTCAAAAAGGGAAGACAAAGACAAGAAGAAATAAAAAAGCAAAAATTGTTTTGCAAATATTGTAAAGGAAATGATTGTGTCATTAAGAGTTGTCCAAAATTGGCGATAAAAGAGACAAAGAAAAAAGAGGCTAGAATGGTTGTTGTAGAGGCCTCGAAACCCAAAACAGAGTCTACTAATCTTGTGTAGGATGAAGAATGGGAATTTACTACTATTTGCAGTTATGACCCATCTTCTCATGAACAATTTATGTCTCCAGTAGACTCAAATGTTTGGTACTTTGATAATGGGGTAACCAAACATATCACCTCACAATATAGTTTGTTTAGTTCACTTGAGTCGGCCCCTATAGAGAATATTGTCACATGCACAAACAACTCCTCTTATCCTATCTTGGGAGTTGGTAAGATCATTCTCACTATTGCTGACGGTAGTTCTTTAACATTGTCAGATGCTTTGTTTGTACAAGGGATCAAGAAAAATCTATTGTCAATTTTAGCATTAGCCAAGATTAGCTTGGTTGTCAAAATTGTTGATGAGAGATATTGTACAGTTCATGATCTATCAAATGGTGATGTCATTATTGCTTATGGCATTTTATGTCGTGGGATGTATAAGCTCATAGAGTATGCAAAATGTGTGAATGATTCAGCATGTGAAGCTCAAGATTCTTAGCCTATCTCAGATGCAAAGCTTTGGCATGCATGCTTTGGTCATTTGAATTTTGCTAGTTCGCTAGACATACAGAAATGTGAAATGGTGTCCTCTCAGCCCAAACTTCATGCACCTAGTGAAAATTTCTATGATGGCTGCATTTTAAGCAAAATGTAGCATTCCTATTTCCCAAAAGATGGTTAAGTACGAGTTACTCAAAAATTGCAGCTTGTTCATAGTTATGTCTATGGTCTTTTGCAGACATCTTTTGGGAACTACCTTTACTTTGTGACTTTTATGGATGATTTTTCTAGGCATGCATGGGTGTATCCATTGAAAGAAAAGTGTGCAGTGTTTATGTGCTTCAAACAATTCCTAGTTTTGGTGAAAAGTATGTCAGCATGTAAAAAGGGAACCCTTCATTCTGATTGAGAGGGGAATACATTTCTCTTAATTTTTATGCATTTCTGGCTGAACATGGGATAATACATCAGTGTACAATGTCGTATACACCTCAACAGAATGGATTTGTTGAAAGAAAGAATAGGTCTCTCATCGAGATGGCGAGATTTATGGTAAAAGTCAAGCTTTACCACATAGCTTCTTGCTTGAGGCTGTTATGTGTGCAACATATGTTACTTAACAAGTGTCCCACCAAAGCATTGCAATCTATCACTCTAGATGAGGCTTGGCATGGTCACAAGGCATCTGTTGCTCATCTCTATGTCTTTGGTTATCTCGCATATGTGTTAGCGTCAGAAAAACAATGCATATGAGCAATAGATAGCTTGCAACCATGCCAAGCCTCATATGGAGTGACAGACTGCAGTGATTTGGTGGGACACCTGTTAAGTACAATCCTCAAGCTAGAAGCTATGTGGTGAAGCCTAAATTTTGACCATACACCTCACCATCTCCATGAGAAACTTGTTCTTTCTTTCTTTCAGCAACTCCATTTTGTTGAGGTGTATATGGCATTGTACATTGATGATATCCCACATTCAACAAGAAATGCATTAAAATCAAAAGACATGTATAACCCCTCCTCCCATTAGAATGGAGGTTGCCCATTTTATGGTTCTAAAAGCAAAGGTTATCATCTGTATTATCCACAAACTAAACACATTTTGGTTAGCCATGATGTTGTTTTTGTGGAAGATGCAATTCAGCCACTACTTTCATGTACTAAGGAGACATCACTTAGCTCCAAAGATGTGTATGACACTTTGCTTCCTCTTTTTACAAGTGGAAACTCAACTGATAGTCCAAATGAGGCCATTTCTTAGCCTTTATAGGTTTCACATGAGGATGTAGATCATTTCATTTGTAATGTAGATTTACATGATGCACTTGTTGATGACAAGGATGATATAGAGGAGGCAAAAACTATGCCTAAATGGATGGTGCAGCTTTGCAAGATAGGAAATTAGATGCACCTTTGTCATATCATACTTGTTCAAGATCTCATAGTGCTTCTTTTGCATCAGATTGCTATGCAATGGCTACCTCTAGTCTCTGTGATGAGAATGAGCTTATTTCTTTTGATGAAACAAAAAATTCAAAAAATTGGATGGCTACTACGCAAACAGAATATGATGTTATTATGAAGAATGGTTTATGGTCTTTATGTGATTTTCCTCCTAGCAAAAAGGCAATTGGCACTAAATGGGTATACAAGCTATAACGTAAACCTGATGGAAGAGTTAACAGGTATCTGGCTAGGCTTGTTGCAAAAGGTTATGCTCAAGAGAGGCATTGATTTTGATGAGATGTTTGCACCCACTTGTCGAATGATCACCATTTGTAGCATCTGTGCACTTGTAGCCCATCATGGTCAGAATGTACATCAAATGGACATTAAAACTGCATTTTTGAATGGTGAACTACATGAAGAAGTGTATGTTTTTCAACCCTGTGGTTTTGTGTAGAAAGGGCATCAAAACAAAGTATGCAGGTTGAAAAGGCATTATATGGTTTGAAGCAAGCACCACATGCTTGGTATGAAAGATACATGCCTACTTGATTGCACATGGTTTCGAGAATAGTCCAACTGAGAGCACCTTATATGTTAAGCGTCCAAATGATGTGCTTCTGATCATTGTTGTCTATGTTGATGACATGCTACTCATTGGTCCTAATGAGAAGCATATTGCTGATTTTAAGGCTGATTTGCATGCCTCAATTGAGATGTCATATTTGGGGCATTTGCATCATTATTTGGGCATTCAATTTATACAAGTTGATGGTGGGATAGCTCTGAGTCAAACAAAATATACTGACACTTTATTGTAACATTTTGGCCTTGAAGATTGCAAACCTATTGCCACTCCTATGGAAACAGGTTTACAATTGAGTCATCATGATGCTAGAGATGCATTTGATGTTATTCTCTATCAAGCAGTTGTTGGATGCTTGATTTACTTATGCATAACTCTACGTGATATTCAGTTTTCTATCTCACAAATGAGAAGGTTTATGCATTGCCTAGGTTTCTAGCCTTGGCAAGTAGTTAAACACATCTTTTGCTACTTGAGTAGTATCTAACTACTTGAATTGTTTTATCCCAAGGGGGGGTCACTACCACCAGATTTACATGCTTTTTCTGACTCTAATTGGGCTAGTTTTTATGACACTCTGTGTCCACTAGTGGTTTTCTCTTCATGATTGGTAACTCATGCATATCTTGGTTGAGAAAGAAGCAACCTATTGTGGCCACTTCTAGTTGTGCAGTTGAGTATAGGGAAGCTTTCATAGCAAATGTTGAGCGTGTGTGGCTCAGGCACCTATTGGCTAATTTGGGTGTTGGTCAGTCTTCTGCCACCCATCTTCACTCGTAGTTAGAGTGCATTGGCAGTTGTGAGGAACCTTGTGTTCCATGCTCACACAAAGCACATTGAGGTGAATTATCATTATGTTAGGGACAAGTTCTCCATTGGAGATCAATTTGGCATACGTGCCCACACATGATAGGATTGCAAGTCTTTTCACAAACTCTACCTTCAAAGAATTTTGAAGCTTTCTGCAAAGCTTTGGGCTAACTTCTTTTTGTGGATTGATCTCTTTCCACATAGCTTGGCACTTAGGACCTCTAGGGCACTTCTTTCCCTCTTTAGGAGGTTTTTTTCCCTAGCTTGTATATACTCCTATAACCCTAACATGTTACTTATCTTTGTACATTCACTTGGTGATACATTCAATATTGTGTATTGTGCTCCAAGCTTCTGCTTCTTCCTTGTGCTATTTGCCTGCTTGCATAGACCTCAAATCCCAACACAAACGACATGTGCACTAGAAGTGTTGCTAATAATGGTAGAGGTCTAAAACAAGTGATACAGACCTTCGCAAGGGCATTTCTCTTCATTTGTAGATCCAAATTGATGCAAGAACACATAAAATCATAAAGATAAGTGATAAGAAAAAGAGAGCAATAGAGGAGATAGAGGGTAGTTGTGCAACCTATGGAACTGAGAGGAAGTACTACAAAGGCTCTCAAGAAGAGAGTATTAATAAGATAATAAATCAAAGCAAAAGCAAAGTTTGATCCAAGGACAGTGTCATTCAACTAGGTAAACCATAAGGGAGGATGTCAAAAATGTGCAAAAAGAAGTACAATCTACCAATTTCCTCCAACCACTTCTAAATACAAAGGAATATCATTTACTTATGTATCAAATAAGGATGACAAAAGAATGAAATATCATAATCAATAATAGATAATGTTCGATGATTTTATATAGAAACCTATTTACTAGAACAATATGAGATGGAGTATGGAAAACTCCATAAAGACAAGATGAAGAAAGAAACATAGGAAACATTCGTAAAAAGAGGGGCAAAACTTAGAAAATAATTTTGAAATGATAAAAAATAGAGAATAGAGACAAAAATTGCCGAGTCCAAAACCAACTAAAGAGACCAAGGGGAATAACTAGAGGTGGAAAAGACAAAAGAGAAGGATTCAAAAAAGGAGGAAAAAAAAAGGAAGACGTTGCAAGAATAGCAATATTGATATAGAGACTTAACAAGCAAGGTAATTTGGATACGTTCAAAGTGACAGAGATAGTGGTGAAAGAGAGAGATCTAGAAATGCTAGATAAGATAAAAAAGGAGGAGCAAAAATGGATATTCAACATGAGGATATGTTGAATGATCTTCAAATAGAAGCAAACATGGATAGATATTTCAATATCTCACTATATTTTTCAAATCCATCAATACCAATAGAGGAAGATAATAATGAAGAAGAACCAAATCAAGATCAAAAGGATTTGGAGAAGAATTCATATGTGGAAGAAGAACATGTTGAAACAAATAAGAAACATCAAAACAAAGATGAAGAGCAAGAAGAACAACATCAAGCACAAGAGCAGAGGGACAAAGAAGAGGAAAGGAAAGACAATTGAAACTAGTAAACAAGCTACAAATACAATACATCATGATCGAGAGTATTGAACAAATAAAAGAAAAGAATAAACAAAGTTCAAAAGACAAAAACGCAAAACAATGATTTGTCAATAATGAAAAAGAAATTAAAGAATGCACCATAGTGGAAGAAAAAATAAAATGATGATATATAACAATTTGTAGCTAAAATTCAAATGCAAGAGATAGATACAAAAGGAAAGGTAATTGAAGAATAAAGAGACTTCCTAGCCAATTTAAAAGCATCAAAGGATATTTAAAAAAACAAATGGATACTTTTACAAAGCATGTAGAGAAATGATATATGTTGGGTTAAGTGTAAAAATAAAATTCCAAAAAGAGATAAGATTAACAAAGAAATGGAGAATGACATTCAACAACTAGACAAAATGAAGAAAAAATTAGAAAAAGATATCAGTATAATGCAAGATTAAGTCATCCATATGATTGAAGAAATAATCAAAATCAAAAGGAAATTAGAGAATTGAATGTTTAGAAATTAGAATTAAAAGAAATAATGAAGACATAGAAAGAACAAGAAATTTCAAACAAAAAATATAACATATTATATTCATCCTTCAAAAGGTTCAAAGAACATAACAAAAGCTCCTTGATATACCAAGACATGAGGATTCCTTACAAATAGTAGTGATTCCCTCAACATCAAAAGAAGGAGAAAGGCTAAATCAAGAAGTAGAAGATCTAAAAGAGAAAGATGGAGACCCAAAGAATCAAAATAAAGAAACCTAGAAAAAGTGGCAAGCACTTATAAGTTGTATAACAAAATACTAGAGAAGAAGAGAGCTTGGAAGGAAAAAAAAAACAAAGATTCAATAGTGATGAAAAAAAATGAAACAAAAATTATCTCCATTACAAGAAATATTAAGGGACAATACATGTATAGATTGAAGAAAGAAAAATCTCACCCATCAAAGTTGAAAGCCCAATTATAAAGTAAAAGAGGAGCTAGCACCATTCATGAAAATATAGATAACGTAAGTGTATAGATTGAAATAAAATAATCCTATGCTTCACCTGCTTTGACAACTCAACAATGAGTTTGAAGATAGGATAATAAGGTTTGCAATTGATCATAGTTTAAAACCAATCAAAAATTGTAGCAATTTTGATATTATGAAATGTGATATTTTTTTACATTCTAAAGGAATTAAAGAATATCAAATTGAAATCTTAGAAGTAAAGGTGAATGAGTAAGTTAAGTACATATAGTCTATCATAACCATAACAAAAGAGATTTTTGAGAGGACAAACCCGAAGTGGAGGAAAAAAAAAATGATGTAACCACTCTAAATGTAGATCAATATGGATGGATGCATCAAACACTTTAAGAAATAAAATTTTGTTTTTTTCAATTAATAGGCAAAGAACATGGATATCTTTTTTAGAAAAGAGCAGTGAAAAGTGGATTCCAAGGCCTTGGCTCAACTTCTCAAAGTTGTTGCACCTCTGAGGGTATCTAGCCAAGTGTAAAGTACATGCTTAACGTATATAAATCAATAACAAATAATCTTGTTGAGGTCAAAAGCCTTGCTCTTATTATATCATTCGAAGTACTCAAAATGATAGAAAACTATATCATATCATTTAAAAATACTAACTTGTGGACCATGAATTATTTTGGTTTTAATGCATCGATAGAATCCTTAATTCTTTATCTCAGTGAAAGCATTGAAAAGACATATCTAATGGCATATTTTTCAATTCATGATCACAAATATTTCTTAATATGAAAACCTTCAAAGATTTTTTTAAGAAAAAGTTTCTTTGAAAGGGAGACATTTTCTCAAGAATCTCTATAGGCATGAAGTATCAAAGAAAGGTCAGCTAATTCTATAAATTGGAGGAATTCTATGCTCAAATTGGTTAATGAAATCAACTCAACGGAAAGATGAACATAGGTTCAAATAGTTCATGTATGGAAGGAGGCCAAAGAAGTGAAAGATAATATCAATAAATTATCAAGGACAACAAAGGTCTGGTAGAGGGAGGATTTTGAAGATGAAGCAAAAGATCTCCTAGAGTTAGTAGAATTGTGATTTGGAAATTTCTTTTTGTAAACTAATGGATCCATAGATCTTCTTCACTTTATTCTTAATAAGAAGTTCAAAATTTTGCAAAATTAAGGAAGATTCTTCCTCATAGTAATCTGACCCAGACATTTTTTGTACAATTCTTAAAGGCCTTAAATAAAGTTTTTAAGAGATCCAAGTAGGTTGGCTAGAAACTTAGTGTGAAAAGGATCACCCAAGTTAGTGTAAAGGAAAAATTAGTCACTAATGAAAGGATTTTGTCATTTCATGTATTCTTTGATGAATGAAAAAGAGATCTTATTTTAAATATTGCATCCTTGTATATTTGCATGTATATTGTGACTTAACTCATGAGGAAGCATTAAACTTCAACACTCTTCATTTTCTTAGGTAGAAGTATTAAAATGATGGATTTCTTAGAGATGGAAGTGTTGTTGGCACTTTGCAACCTTCACATCTAAGAGTTACCATCAAGATAAGTAAAATCTTAGTATACAAATACATTTCTCATGGTTATGTATGTATGTATGTATGTATGTATGTATGTATGTATGTATGTATGTGCGTATGTGCGTATGCACGTACGTATGTATTTCTCCCTCCCTCCCTACCTACCTACCTACATGTGTGCATGCACATGTTTTTTTTTTTTTTTTTTTTTTGGGGGGTGTGTGTGTGTGTGTGTGTGTGTGTGTGTGTGTGTGTGTGTGTGTGTGTGTGTGTTGTGTGTGTGTGTGTGTGTGTAAGACTACTCAATTATTATGAAGAACAAAATGAGTAACTATTGAAAGTCTTTTTGCCATTTGATGTATTCTTGGATGATGAATGAAAGAGGACATTTATATGTAACCCTCTTGCTGCTTAGCTCAAGACTATACCCTCATCATAAACCATGGACTTTTAAGTTTTGAATGCATGAATTTGCTCTCATATGGCCATTCTCATGCCCATACCTTAGTGCCATTCATTTTCTTCACAAGAAATAGAGGCTTAGAAGTATCATTTGGAGAAGGTACATAGCTTTGATAAGCTCCAATCTTATACTCGTTAGATCCCTAAAAAGATCTTGTGTGTTATGCACGTTGTATATTCTACTTTTCTTGTAATTTAAGAGATAGACAAATCATCATCCACAATCATTTTAGGGGCTTCTTTTTAAGATCTCAATCATGTAAACTCTTCTATCTTCAGCCATGTCTTCAAGGTTGTTTTTCCATGCAAAAGAAAAACGGTCTTGCTTATACTACCATGGGAAAATGGGAAAGAGTGAAGGGAAAAGGAGAGAAACTAGTAACACTAGAAGAGTTGCTCTTCCTCCTCTTGAAGAAGTTTCCTATTAATCATGAAAAGCATAATACAAGTTGAATACCACAACTGGGAGATCAAATTTCCCTCCTCACTAATTTAAGGAATGCCCAATGAAAGAGAGCCTACTTCGATGTGATTTCCTGCTGGTTAGGACTCCTAATTCTCAAGCGGATACTTCGTTCTCATTGCTATTCTTGATCTTTCCTTACACCTTGTTCATGGAACAAGACCAAGAATTCTAAATCCTGACATATGGTCTTACTGCAGGAGAGGTAGCAGAGCAACCTAGCAGAAGGCCACACTTTCCTTACCAGTTACAGTAAGAGTCCTGGAATCAATAAGCTGCTACTAAGAGCCTCACATTCTGCTGCAAATGGTAGAAATCCACTCCAGAGGATCCTTTGTGTGTAGGAGCTCGAGTTTACAGCTATACTAAAATTGCACCACCTCTATATACATGAGAAACCTTGACTGCTCTGGAGATCCCTTTGTATGCTGAACCTTGTGCAGGTAGCTTTGCTTAGACTGCTCTTGCATCAGAATCCACTTGTCCTTGGCTAACATTCGCAGAAAGAAGCAATCAACTAACTAATCAATAATTGCACTTAAACTGCCTACATTTAATGGGTGAAGCCTCCATGTCAAGAAGATGGTACCAATAGCTGAAGGAGGACGAAGAAGAAACTCGACTTTAGACAAAACACAATGAAATGAAAACTGCCAGATTGTATTCACTAATAAAGAACAGCTAAAATTACATGTGAAACCAGAAAGTTGAATCATGATGGATATGATACAACATGTTTGTGAGTCATTTTTGAAAGGTCAAAATGACACATGCAACGAGGAAGTTCAATCATGGTGAATACGGTACAATGTCTTCATAAAACAAAAGAAGAAAAACAAAGGATACAACTAACAAGTGAAAATGTCAGGGAAGTGATAACTGTGCTGGTCTAGAACCACAAAGCCACTAGACATTTGATCAGTAGTATGTAGACTATGGGAGTATGCTAGGTAAAATATGGGTCCATCTCACAAAATTCCTCTCATGAGCCATTAGCAGATCTCCTCAGCATCCATCATGGTCAGTACCCTGACCAGGCATCTGCATGATGAGCTAAAATTATTTGAATCCTTGATTGCAATCTTGGTTCATAGTGCAAGACCATCTGCATATGTAAGTTCTAGATCAACACAGCTCATTCACACAATTAAGTGCCTCTAGTGTGCAAACCTGCTATGGTAGCTGTCCATCCAATATCCGAGATATGGCTGGCCAAAACAATATTATGACCATCTAATAGTGTCTCTCTAATCTCTTTATCAAGCTGCCTCTAGATCATACGAGCTTAGTCACACGATCAAGTAGTATGCCTCTAGTGTAGGAAGCACGTCTGAAACCTGTCCATCCAGTACCAAGTGACGGCTGGCCTTAAGGAATCCATGAACTGCCTCTGGGTCTGTCTCTATGATTTCCATCTTCATTATGCCTGTGTCTCCATGGATCTAGCAAAAATAAAGACAAACAGATTTTGTCCTCATGTCTCATTACAATAAAAGAGTGCCCCAAATAAGCAATGAAAACAGTCGAAGTGTCTCATTGTTTGCTAGGGAGAGACATGTAATGCAACATCATTCCTGACTCTCACTGGTAATCTTCTGGATATGCCAGTTCCAATCTCACGCTTGTGTAAGAATGTATTATCTGGCCAACAGCACATCACATTCAATAAGATAAATATGCATCAATGTAACTCGCTGTGTTCATAAGACCATGGTTTGTGAGTTGGGAAAGAGTACCTCGTTTTTTAACAGAATATTTTAGAGTATCCCGTTTTTCAACACATGCAGTCTTAGTTTTGACCAGCCTGATTGAAGATTCCATCCTGGAGGCATGAATTCATTATATATCAATAAACTACTGTCTTGTTGTTATGCAAATCAGTAATCTTGAATTATATCCCATTCTTTGAGGGCTCAGATTTGAGTGCCAGAAGTTTCTATGTAATCTGTATGACCTGGCACCAGCTTATACTCGTGCATTCATAGACGAATTTATATGTTCATAAATGTGAACTTATTTTCCAACCATCCTCAAAATGCAACACATATAGAATAATGTATGATTTTAGGCTCTCGTTATGAACTTATCTGATCCCCAAGAGTTCCTCTCCCTTCTATATCCCACTTCAAGGCATAAATGACGCCTTTAAGCTATGTGACTTCCACCACCTGTATACATAGCTGATGTTGTGTTTTGGGCAAGCACTTGGTAAGGACATCTGCAGGATTCTGTGACGTATGGACCTTAACCAATGTGATAAGGCCATCCTCAAGCACTTCTCGAATGAAGTGATACCGCACATCAATGTGCTTTGTACCCTTGGGAGTGATGCAGTGAACAAGGAGCTGGCACTCATGTATAAGGAAGTGCCAAGCTATGTGGAAATCACTCCACAAAAGGAAGTAAGCCCAAAGCTTTGCGGAAAGCTTCAAACTTCTCCCTAGGCAAAGCCTTCAATGAAACATGGCATTGTTTGCCAAACAACTAGCACTTTGGCTGTGACATCCAAGCATAGGTGCCTTGCTGGGCAAACCAAACTCACTGCATAAACGTGCCCGCCAAATGGCTTCCTTGGAAGCCTCAGTGGCTGAGATATATTCAGCCTCCATAGTGGACAAAGCAACAATCTTTTGCAGCTTAGAACACCATGAAATAGCACCTCTTGCAAGAGTAAATATATATCCACTTGTGGATTTGCAAGTATCCACATCACCAGCCATGTCAGAGTCACAAAAGCCTTTCAGCTCTAATGGATCTTTGCCATAACAAATACATTTATTCTTGGTTCCTTTCAAGTACCTCAAAATGGACTTCACTGCTTCCCAATGAGCTTTGCCTTGATTAGCCATGAACCGGCTCACAACTCCCACTGAATGGCTATATCAGGCCTAGTAGGAACCATAGCATACATAAGTGAGCCACAAGCTGAAGCATAAGGCACATTTTGTATGTCATTGATTGCTGCTTGTGTTTTCTTTGACCTCTTCCTGCATAGCAAGCTCCCACTTGCTTCTGTGCTCACATGTCTTTGCCTCTTTATATGTGAGAGGCTCACCTTCATCTGTCAACATAATATAGTGCGATGAAGGATCAAATCTACTTACATTCCTCCTCGGACGAGTAGATCGTCTCACCCAATGATCCACATTGTCTGGCAAAGGGTTTACATCAGGTGGTATGACTAAATCATCATTGTTAGGCTGCTGTCCATTACTTCCAGCACAATTTTCATCATCATTATCTAGCTGCATATGCCCTTCAGGAGCCTCATCTTGCTGCCCATTATCTTCTGGCTCAAAAAACCACTGGATCATCAATATTTTCAGTCCTTTGTGCTGCATCCTCAGGGTCAAAATTGGGCCTAACAGGTGGCTGGTCATGCTGAAATCTGACCCTTTTATGGTCCTCTCTTGAGGCACAATTGTTTTGAAGCAGCCTCCCCTCATTAGCAACAACATCCCGGCTGCATACAATTTTCTTGAGCTGAGGTATCCAAATTCTATAACCCATCTCACCTTCTTCACCATATCCCATGAAGAGGCCTTTTATGGACTCAGCATCAAGTTTGTTTCTCAGCTCTGGCCTTAAATGCACAAAAGCCTTGCAACCAAAGACACGTAAGTGATCATATGAAGCAGGTTTGCTAGACCAAACCTCTTCAGGGATGTCACCTTTCAAAGACATGTGAGGGGATCTATTGCATATATGTGCTGCAGTTTTGAGTGCCTCTCCCCAAAATTCATGAGGGAGATTAATTGTGGACAACATACATCTCACCCTCTCACAAAGTGTCCTATTATAGCGTTAAGCCACACCATTAGAAGAGGCGCTATATGGAACAATAAGCTCCCTCTTAATACCCAAATTTTCACAAAATTTCTTACAATCAGCACTTGTGTACTCACCCCCATTATTTGTACGTAGGCATTTCAGCCTTTTACCTGTTTGGGTGGTCACAAATGCATGAAAACCCTTAAACGCAGCAAATGCTTCATCCTTAGACTTAAGCAATTGAGCCCAAATTTTTCCAGAGAAATCATCAACAATTGAAATGAAACACAAAGCACCCCCATAGATTTGGTAGGCATGCTACATACATCAGAATGAACAAGATCAAGTACACAAGACTTACGAGACACACCAGAGTAAAAGGAATGTTTCACTTCCTTTCCATATTGACATTCATTACAAAAATCAAGCTTTGTGCCTTTAGCATCAAGCTTCTTTAAGTTACAAAGCCTAGTGAGACCCTTTTGGCTCATATGGCCAAGTCTCTTATGCCACAACTCCATATGGGAGTGAACTTCAGCCAAAGCAATAACCTTCTGTGATAAAGCTTTTCCATGCAAGCAATAGAGAGTTCTCTTCTTTGTGCCTTTCACAATCAGCCTTGATCCCTTTGTCATTTTCCATGATCCTCTCTCAAAGAGAATGCCATAACCATGCATATCCATTTGACCCAGAGAAAGAAAGCTTTTCTTGATCCCTGGTACATAGCGCACATTATGCAAGACCAGCTCATTAGTGCCATTTGTAGAGAAATGCATTGTGCCAATACCCTCAATGGAACATGCATAATTGTTTCCAAGGTATACATGGCCATGGCTACGTGCAGCATCAGGTCATCGGCTGATAAAGTAGTGCATAAAATATCCTCAACAACTGACAGCTCTTCTATGACTACATTAGAGGCCACATTGGCCTTCTCCTTGTCCTTTTGGCTATCATGTGCATCAATCTTGTCTTCTTTCTTCTCCTTCTTCTTATCTCCAGCGTTCTTCTTTCTTTCAAGTTGCCTTGCAATAGCGGCAATCAGGTTTCTTGTGGCCTTTCCTGCCACACTGATAGCATGTCACATCATTGCTTTTATCCTTGCTGCTATTACCCCTTTCCCTTCTCTTACTCTTGTTCCTTTGTGCATTATTACTCCTCTTATCTATTCTGCCTCTAACCATGTTGGCTGAGCTTCCACCTTCACCACCTACTTTTCTCCTGATCTCTTCATTAAGTATAGAACCCCTAATACCATCAAAGGTCAGGTTGGGGTTATTGGACAATGAGACTACTAATGTCTCCCAATGTCATAAGCAAGAAAATGGCTTTAAGCTTGTCATCAAAAGCAGCCATACCTGAGTCTTGCAACTCTGACAAAGTACCTCTAAAGAGAGATAAGTGTTAAGCTGCACTCTTTGACTCATCTAGCTGAATGCCAATAAGCTTCCGCATCAAATGCACTTGGTTAACAGGCGTAGTGTTTTCATAAGTTGCTTTCAGCTTTGCCCATAATTCTGAAGCAGAGGTCAAACCTTTGAGATCTACCAGGATTTCATCAGAGACAGCCATCTTGATATATGTCACAGCCTTCTTGTTGAAGATCAGCCATGCATCTTGTGACATGTCCTCTGGTTTTTCCGCCTCCAATGCCATGTCACAATCCTTCAAAAAGAGAATACCTTGCATTCTCTCCTTCCACAAGTCGAAACATGTTCCCTCAAATCGTCAAATCTCAAATAGATTCTTCACATCTGAGGAAGATGGCGCCATAATTGCACAATGAAGAGGTTAGTGTGCTGAAATTTGGGAAAGATGCACCAAAATCAGGGTACCACCTCTAAAAGTGGTGCACGATGGCTTCAAACTGTTGTGGAAGCAAAATGGAGCAAAACAGACAATTGGAACACAAAATTAAAATCTGCATTTTTTGAAATTACCTGCAGAAAAATCCTTCAAGCAAGTTTGTTTAACTCAAAAGGACCACTCAAGTAGGTTAAGCAGATTTCTCCTTCTCCAATATAGCCAATTAACTAACATGACAAAGCTGGCCAATTAAAAAACCCCACACGGAAGTCAATGGATTTTGACTATGGCTAGACTCGCACAGTTCAGACAACCCACAAAGGAGTTCTTTGCCATCCTTGACATCATGGGTCCATCATATGTTGTTGCCATTGTAACATGCAGAAAGCCAGCAAAGAGAGATGCAAGTGCAATTATTGAAAATTTAAATCCCTGCACCACTATTTGCTTTTGCATGGCTCATTTTCTCAACAACATTCTCAAAGATAATGAGAATTTGGAGTAGGATTTGCCTTCAATTAATGAAGCGAATTTGCATATGTTGTGAAATTGTTACGTCCCCAAAAACCCAAACGGGCATCTGGATGGGTGCCCGTAGTCAAGTGTCCGGCCAATTGTGAATGACCGCCTAGTGTGTAGTGGGCTAACTCCTCAAAGT
Source organism: Ceratopteris richardii (assembly GCA_020310875.1). Classification (NCBI taxonomy): domain Eukaryota; kingdom Viridiplantae; phylum Streptophyta; class Polypodiopsida; order Polypodiales; family Pteridaceae; genus Ceratopteris; species Ceratopteris richardii. The sequence continues at coordinate 137,324,622 of CM035423.1, read as the reverse complement.
GAGTCTATAAATAGGACCTATGAGCTCATTTGTGAGACATTCCTCGCATGAGGCACTTTTAACTCTTGGCCCTTTGGCAAAGCGTCGTCAACCGTATTGGTGGAGGGCTGGTGGAATGGGACACCAGCCTCTTGGAGGTGGCTGCCCACTTGCCTGCAGGCTCCCAGGCTAGGGGGTGAACCCCTATTGGCTCTACAGCTGGGAGGTGAGTCTGATGTATGCCCTTTTGATTGTTTGTGAATATGGCTTGTGGCTTGACTTGTCCAGCAGGCAGGATCTGAGGATCTAGCATCGGTATCTACGCAGCTCTCTACTCGTATGGAGAACACAAGCCAACATGCACAAAACCATCACAGCTCATGATGCTGGGGTGGCTCAGCTTGACATGCTTCTCACCCTCTTGCATGGGGTGATATGGAATGCTTCCAGCAGGAGGGAGCAAGGGGAGCACATAGCTGGTGGTTGAAGAAGACGAGTAAGTTCCCACCTTGGTTGTGTTTTTTCATGTACGTAGGTGGCTCTCTTCATCGTCATCCCATGAGCACCATGGCTGGAATTGCCACTCCTACTGTAGGAGGAGGGAGTGCCACATGGGCTGCTAGGATGATGATGGGTAGAGGAAAGGAGGAGTGGCTGTGTGGGAGCAGTCACCCAAAGGAATATAGGAAGGAGAGCAGAAAATATGGAACATGTACTGACTGGACGCCCTTCAGTCATGTCAGACAAAGGAGATTTGATGAGGGGAAGCATCAGATAGTTGTTTTTTTTTTCCTACTGCAATGGCAGGCCTATGGCTGGTCACCTCTTCATGATGCTTAGGTGACAAGAAAGGTGCTCTCAGCTGCCTCCAATTAGATGCTGGATGGTGTTTTTGCAGGGCTGTACAGGGAGAGAAAAGGTGACTGGACAGTCAAGGGAGAAACAAGCCACCAAGAGGAAGCAATTAGCAGCCCCCCTTTAGGCAGCTTCTTTATTAAAAACTGTTCCAAGACTCTTCATGGCATCATTCTTGCTGACTGCCAGCATAATGTAGCAGCACCCATGATTGGGGCAGTGGACTGCACCTCCATGTGTAGCCAAAAGCTGCTTGAGGCGGTGCGGCTTCGGAATGTCAGAATTCTTTTTTTCTTTGTGCAAGCAATTGCTTGGCCAGCAAGGCACTTACTTGGGCACCAAGGCACTTCTTGGGCACCAATGTAGCCACTTGGACACCAAGGCACACACTTGGGCAGCAAGAAAACTTCCATTAAGGGTTCAATAGAAACCTGCCACATGGAAGCCACTTGGAAGTTGGCATATAAATAATGGACCCACCTCATCAAAGTGAGAGCATGGATGCCCTCCACACATTCCATAGAAAGCAAATTGAACTGGTATTGATTGGATGATGTGTAAAAATTAGAAAGTTTTGAAAAAAAAACTGAATTCATTAAGAATGTGACTGGAAAATAATGGAGGTGGGAGGATCCTAATCTAAGAAAATGCCAATGGCTTCTCCTCTCTTGTCTTGGCATAGAACTCATTCACCAAGATTGCACATACAGAGAAGTGTCATTCACACCTCAACCTCCATACTTGCACATTCAACCACTCCACCTTCTTCTTCAACATTGAGACGTTGCTACAATCCATTAATTCTCAGCCATCCACTTTTGCCAGTCCGGTTCAGTCAATGGGAGGCCCTACCAACACACACGGGGCTGTGTCCAAAAGAAGCCTTCTTCCCTCTCACTTCCACAGAATCAGGATTTTTTCCTAAATGCATAGATTAGGAGGTGGCTGTATTCAGATATTGATTCCATTTGATGAGCAAAGGGGTTATCATGGTCAAGTGGAGCCTTTTGCTTGGATTTGAGCAAATGCAGGGTATGCTGGAGTGAAGGGCATGAATAAACTCACTACCCCTTTGGTTGGGAAGTGGAAGGGCGAGACCTTGGATGCATATTCATTGAATTATGAGGATCATGGGCCCAAAGCCTCAGAAATCTCTTGGACCTTGTAGCTGCTGAGATGGGATTGGGATGTCGGGAGTACTTCTTCGAGGTGCTCTGCAGACGCACTAGGTATGATTGTAGACATGTGTTGGATTGATATGGGCACAAC